>BDJD01010078.1:44422-58473 GCA_002564525.1 Rosa multiflora
ATGCATCGACACGATGGTCACATGTCATGCTATTATCCACAAGAAATGTTGTATTTACTAAACTCCTAGCACAAATCATTAAATTAAGGGCTCACCACCTTGATCATCCCATTAAGTCAATTCGTCTTGACAATGCTGGAGAGTTTACATCAAAAACGTTTGATGACTATTGCATGTCCATTGGGATTGAGGTTGAATACCATGTTCATCATCCCATTAAGTCAATTCGTCTAAGGCCAACTGCCACTCAACCCTTTTCTGTTTCCCAGATGGTTACTGGATATGAGCCTGATGTCTCACACTTACGCATATTTGGGTGTACAGTTTATGTGCCAATTGAGCCGCCACAGCGCACCAAAATGGGTCCTCAAAGACAATTAGACATTTATGTTGGATATGAGTATCCAACCATTATCCACTACTTAGAACCCTTGACATGCAATCTATTTACCGCTAGATTTGTGGATTGTCACTTTGATGAGACAGTCTTCCGGTCGTTAAGGGGAGATAGGAACAATAATGTTTAACAAGAACGACAAGAATTGTCGTGGTCTATCCCCACTTTGTCTCATCTCGATCCCCGAACCGCACAGTCCGAAATTGAAGTGCGGAGAATTCTCGATCTTCAAAACATAGCAGACTCTATGCCTGATGGGTTTTCTGATATCGCTAAAGTGACAAGATCACATATACCTGCTGCAAACGTGCCTGCAAGGATTGATGTCCCAAAAAATCATGGACATAGCGCCATCCCTAAGGGTATTGGGCATGGCGCCGCCACCACTAATAGTGATGGCAATGTGGCTCAGGCCGGGCTCCTAGCAAGGAAATGTGGGAGGCCCAAAGGTTCGATGGATTCTCTCTCGAGAAAGAAAGCGAGTTTGGCACAGAAAGATCCATTAATCATCGACATAAATAACCCGTCTCATGAAGATATTCCGGTTTATGGTTATGTCCAAGAGACATCATTGGGGGACGCTCCAATGTTAGAACTAATTCCAGGGAATAGGGAGATCTCCATGAATTACACTAGTGTACATGAGACGTTGAATCGAGATTCTATTATCCTTAATGATGTGTTTGCATATTCTATTACTCAAGGAATTATAGAACACGATGATATCGAACCTCGCTCAGTTGAAGAATGTCAGCGAAGAGCAGACTGGCCTAAATGGAAAGATGTGATCCAGGTTGAATTGGATTCACTAACAAAGAGACAGTTATTTGGGCCAATAACACTGACACCCCCAAGTATAAAGCATGTTGGCCAAAAATGGGTCTTTGTTAGAAAGCGTAATGAGAAAAATGAGGTTGTTAGATACAAAGCCCGCCTTGTGGCGCAAGATTTCTCACAACACCCTGGAATCGACTACGAGGAGACATATTCTCCAATAATGGACGTTATAACATTCCGCTACCTTGTCAGTTTGGTAGTTTCTGAAAAACTTGACATGCAGCTTATGGATGTGGTTACAGCATATCTCTATGGGGATCTAGATTCAGAAATATATATATATATATATATATATATATATATGAAGGTTCCATATGGACTCCAATTACCCAAGTCAAGTGGCTCTAAACCACGGAGCGCGTTTTCAATAAGATCAAGACGCTCACTATATGGATTGAACCAATCCGGACGGATGTGGTATAACCGTCTAAGTGACTACTTGATTGGGAAGGGATATGAAAACAATGAAATATGCCCATGCGTGTTTATAAAAAGGACAAGTTCCGGATTTGCAATTGTAGCAGTTTATGTCAATGACATGAACTTAATTAGAACTCTAGATGAGTTAAAGGAAACTGCTAAGTACTTGAAATCCGAATTTGAGATGAAACATCTTGGGAAAATACGGTTTTGCCTAGGACTAGAACTCGAGCACCGTAGTGATGGGATTATGATCCTTCAGTCAGCATATACTCAAAAATTATTAAGGCGCTTTAATGAAGATAAAGCAAAGCCTGTGAGTACTCCCATGGTCGGTCGTAGTCTTGAGCCTGAAAAAGATCTGTTTCGTCCAAGGGATAAGGATGAAGACTTACTAGAGGCTGAAGTGCCCGATCTAAGTGCAGTAGGAGCATTATTATACTTAGCTCAATGCATAAGACCGGACATCTCATTCGCAATGAACTTGTTAGCTCGGCACAATTCTGCCCCAACACGCCGCCATTGGATTAGCATAAAGACAATCTTTCGATACTTGAGAGGTATGATTGATATGGGCTTATTCTATCCCTATAGAGAGAAAAGAAATAATGGAAGTGTGGGATCGGACTCCACAAGGCAAAATGCCACCTTCCGTGCTCCTCCTCCCTTCCATAAAAATGACAACGATGTCTTGATGGGTTTTGCTGATACAGGGTATCTCTCTGACCCTCACAAAGGTCGCTCCCAAATGGGTTATGTCTTTACCATGGAAAGCACTGCAATATCTTGGAAGTCTACAAAGCATACCCTTGTTGCTACTTCCTCAAATCATGCAGAGATATCGCTCTACATGAAGCCGTGCGAGAATGCATATGGCTAAGGTCTGCAGTTAGACACATTCGAGGAACTTGTGGTTTGAAGTTTACCACAGATGAACCTACATGCATTTATAAAGATAATGCAGCTTGTATTGAGCAAATAAAGTTAGGTTTCATCAAGGGCGACAACACCAAGCATATATCGCCTAAGTTCTTTTACAATCAGCAACAACAAACACTTCTAAATATTGAAGTAAATCAATTCCGTTCAGAGGATAATGTATCGGACTTGTTTACCAAGTCGTTACCTAAATCCACCTTCGAGAAACATGTGAAGAGCATCAGATTAAGAAAGTTATCCGAACTCCCATAATTTTAGAAATCAAAGGGAGACCTTGGCATCAGGGGGAGGTATGATGTCTACATGTTCGATCTCGAAGAGGGAATGACGTGTTGTGCTCTTTTTTCCTTTCGACCAGGGTTATTTTTGTCCCACAGGGTTTTTGTTACCTGGCAAGGTTTTTAGTGAGGCAACGATCAAAGAGTCATCACCGAGTTTGAGCGGAACAAGGGGGAGTGTTGAAGGATGTCGACTACTCCACATTCACGCAGGTTATGCTCCTTTTCTCCTTAGATCAAGGTTGTTTTTTCCCCACAGGATTTTTATTACTTGGTAAGGTTTTTGACGAGGGAACTTAGAAGCGCATAGCAGAGGCAACACTATTGACATGGAATATCCAAGGGGGAGTGTTGTAAATGATAATGACTATTCATGCAATAAGTATTGCTTAATGTATGCGATTGACAGACTCGTTGTAACGTCCCATATCTCAATTTACCCATTTACTAGTCATTCAGACGGTAAACGACACTTACTTTCACTTTTTACTTTGTTTCGATACTTTTAGTGGCCCTAAAAGTTGACTTTTTGTTTGGATCAAAATTTGAGAAAATGTTCTTCATAAAAGTTGTAAAGGACGTTAAACCGAGCGCGTGCATATGTGGTACGTAAAAATCGGAGTTCGTATGCGAAAGTTATAAGCTAAAATGTAAAAGTTACTGTTCACGATAACTTTCTATAAATGTAGAAAGTTACTGTGGTAAGTTACCATTTTTGGAAACCTACCCATTTTTCTCTCTCTTCTTCCCCGATCCTTTTCTCCTCTTCGGTCCGATTCTTCCTCTTCCGATTTCTTCCTTCTCTGGCCGACCCACGAAGGAATCCAAGCACCAGCAAGCTCGCCTCTTCCTCCTTGTCACATCTGTGGTGGTGTTTTGCAGTGATTCGGCTGGAGGAGCTTAATTTTGAGCCGTGAAGTTCACTGTAGCCGATTAGAACTTTCGTCGATTTTCGGCGATTCCGGCTATCTCTGTCCACCAAACCGGTGTCGAAGGTTCGGTTTTTGCCAATGATCATTTTTCCCCTAGCCTTGAGCCACGATTTACAGTGTGGAGGTCGAATCGACGATTTTAAATCCTAGGGTTCTTGGGTTTTCCTGGAAAAACTTCACCGGCCAATTTTGATAACTTACAGGTAAAATTGGAACTTGTTGTAGTTGTGAAAAATGCTTGGACTGTTGAGTAGGTGCTGATACCAAAGTTTGGTGGCCATCGGAGCTGGTCGCTGTGGCGGCGGCGGCTGCAGCGTGTAAAGCAGTGTTTTGATTCTAGTTTTTAGCCCATTAAATCCTATAAATGTTGTAGAGCTTTGTATGTGAAGTTTGGTGAATTTTGGAGGAGTTTGGAATTGTTGGTGATTTTCCGAAGTTCGGAGTTTTGTGATTGAATTGTGGGAAATCCGGTCGTCGGATTTCCCTCGTTTTCATTGTGGAATCTGTAAATCGAGGAATTGGTGTTATGGGTGTGATTTGGGTTTAATCCGAGAAGTAATGGAGATAGGGATTTTCGGGTTTCGTTTAGGTTCGTAATTATTTATTCGAATTGTAATTTATGGAAGTGTACTTGTGTACAGGACGATATATCGAGCTACCGCTTGACAAAGGAACTCGTTTTCGTGGTCGCCAACCAGTACTGTGAGTGGACGTTTGATTTTGAATATTGATGCATGCATTTATTTCTCTAAAGTAATGCTTTATTTAATTATCATCTTTAATATTTTGAGCATATGATGATTTTCTATCGATAGTGATTTTGGTTTTCAGATTATAAAGTGATTTCGGATTGGATTGGGTTTTGAGATTAATGAAATAGTATATAGTGATTTCAAAAATTGAATTTCTGTCATGGAAACGATTGTTCTAATTATTCTTTTAGCGTGTGAGACAAGCTGTTGATTTATGTGACTTTTTACGAGAATTTCCGGGTACGGTTGGGAATCGTACCCATGCTTTTTTTTATGTGCGGGACTTATGGGGAAGCCTTATAGATTTACTGGATTTGAATGATTTTAACACACCATACCTGGGTCGTCATATTTATTGCTAGCTAGCCTATTAGTACTTCTCCCTGCTTACTATGTGTTCGTGGGTGAGTCGAGCAGAGCATGGGATGCTCCAGAGTGTGGAACACTCCGAACCAAGCCTGGGAGGCTCCCTTTTTTCGTATGGTGTGGTGATACTTCTTCCCCATCTCTTATCATTGCTTGACTAGCGGGGCTAGTCCGATGTTCACTATAGCCAGCAGGGCTGGTCTTATCTTCTTGAGAAACGAGATTTCGGTTTTACGATATATTTTTCAAATGTAGTGACTAGCGAGGCTAGTCAATTTATTGTTTTGAAATTCTTGGATTTAAAGCTAAATGTGTTTTCTTATTGTTGCATGCATCAGATTTTTAAGAGAATAAATGTAGGAAAGTATGAAATCCTTTTTCTTTTAAATTGTTTATTTTTGTCCACTCACGCTAATGTTTTTCGTCTACTTTCCCCTGGGCCTTTCAATTTCTAATGCCCAGTTTGCAGGCGTTATTAGTTGAGGTCGGGCGTACATGGTTCGAGGCATAGTTGACGAATAGCTTCCGTACTTCTTCGTTTGGCTCTGTTCTATTGTGGGTTAATGTTTTGGGTAGTCCACTTTAGGGGTGACTCGGCCAATTCTCGGTAGAGTTATCTCTAAGGTGGACCTAGCAGGGCCGCCTCGGATTTCAGGGTGAAATCCGAGGCGGGTCCTGTCACTCGTAATGTATCGATTGACATACTTGTAATGTGCGATTGATTAGTATACCTATTATGTATTGTCTTTTGTATACATAATGTAACCCTATATAAACCTCATGGTGAGATGAATACAATACAATACAAATTTTCCAATTCTCTACAACATTACACAAAAAATTTAATTTCATGTATTCATTGTGAGATAGTCTACAATATTTACTACTAAAAATTCACTGCAGTGATTTGTTCGCGTTTGTGATTTAACTGCGGTGATTTGTTCATGATCGTGATTTAGAATATATTACATGTGTACTACACCAAATGGTTGTCCAATTACTACAACAAAGCTTACTTTTTTGGAAATAAGAAAGTAATACAACTATAAATCGATAGAAGTTATTCTCATGCATCCTTGAAAAACCGGATGTTCTGCTCACCAATACAAACAATTGTGGTGTGTTAAGTCACAAATTACTTATGCATTTGTGCCCCAAAACTATATAAATTGATTTGTCTTCCATGCTATTTCACCCTCTTTAATCCATTTTCTTTTATTTGTAGGAATCCATGCATTGAGAAGAAAATGATCAGATGGGCCTTGAAATGAGGAGATTTGAAGCTAGAAGAAGAAGACATGGAATTTGGGCGAAAAACGTAAATGGGATTTTCCGGCAAATTTTCCAGCAAGTCATCACTCGTGGAGGACCCTTTGTCTAGCCAAGGAGGACTATGGTTATGAGAATCTCTCACCATTTGAAATTAGAACATCTCTCTCCTCCTTGTTCTTTTTGTCATCTTACAATTTTGGGACCATTTGGGGGACAATGGTGTAAAGGCATCTCTTGCATATCTTGGGACCAAAGGGACATAATTGATCAAAAGAGACCAAGGACCTTATCTTCATCATCTCTTCAACCATTCATCAATTCTCACTTCACTTTAGCTTCATCTTCTCTCTACAACTCCACCTCCCTTAAATCGAAACACCAAACTCAATCTCCACCACTTCTACCACCCATCAACTCCACAACCACCTCAACACTACAAACCATAACTAACTACTCAAGGATTCATCATCTCTACACCATTAAGGAGCTAAAGTGAGCAAGGAGGAAGAGTCAACCACCACAACATCACACCATGACATGGGAGACCCATCTCCACCACCACTTCCACCTCCATCAATAGTCACTTCTCACTCTCTATCTCTCTAATTACATGATGTATTGTAGTATGTTGAAGCTTGTTTATTTAGTTATGAGTAAGTTGTGAACTTGTTGGGGCTAGGGTTGAAAGCCCTAGTCAACCTTGCTTGTAATTGATGTTTTGTTTATGATTTGATGAAATTCATTTGTCACCTTCAAATGCTAAATCAAAAGTTGAATACATTTACTTAGACCTAATCAATTTGAGTTAAGATGTTTGCCATGACATGAAGTTTTTGCTAAGAGATTGATTACCTTTAGGCAAAAGAACGCATGAAAGCACACCATGTGTGCATGTGAGGGTAGTGAGCTAAAATAACCTAGAGATAAGATTGGTTTGCTTGCTTGGTTATCTAAACTCTAACCTTTATGCATTTACGAGCAAATGATTGAGACCTATTCGGTAATTGAATTTGTCCCTAGATAGTTAACTCTAAACTTATCCGGTTACAGTTAATAAAATCAAAGGAGTTTAGGCATTAGTAGTCTTATCCGGATGCTAAGAGGGTAATTGAACAATAGATTTTGCATCATTCATATTCATTTTCATTGTTGCATCAAGGGAGGTTAATGATAGACAATCCAAACCCTAACTCTTATCCATTTTTCCACAACCTTAGCTTAACTAGTCTTCGTTTACTTTCCTTGCATTTAGTTTAGCCAGTGAACCAATCACTCAAACAAACAAACATTCACTATCCATCTGTGCATAACATCATTCACTTGCCATAACTTGTAATGAGCTTTGGTTTTGTGAACTTGTAAATTGTGTGCATTCTTTCTAGTTTTCCTTAAGTTTTCCCTAGTTAGGAAAGGATTTACTAATCCTCGAGGATTCGACATCCTTACTCAATCCCCGTATTCTATAACTTGACACTTATATTTGAGGGTGGCTTCAATCTTAACATGGTGCTTGTTGTACAATAATCCAACTGAGAGACACTGAGTTTACTGGAAAATGTGGTTGTCCAAAATACACTAATTGTTGTTCTATATAATTTTTTTTCCTTAAAAAATGTGGAGGATACACTACCAAATATTATAATCTCCTTTATAAGAAAAGGAAAAATATTTACAACCATTTCTTTTTATAAGTCTTTCATAGTCTTTACTACTGTGTTGGCCATTCTTCTCTTCTTCTTCAACCACAGCCTTTATTTCTTAGAGTTATTCTTCCAATAATTTGGTATAGAGTTGAAAGTTGGCTTCCATCATGCAACTATATGTTATGTCTTAACTACATGCATATAAACTTTGCCTGGGATCCCTTGGTAAAATTCAAACAAACTTGTACAAATTAAGAAAGTTGATTGTCATGGTTGGAATGATGATCTTTTTCGTGATATTTCCTGAGTGAATTTTCATGATTTAATAACATAGATAAATTTGTGTATCAAATAGGGATATATATAGGACAAGAAGCTCCTATACAAAGCAATACGTGTAGGCCTGGGCTCGGGTCGGGCCGGGCCCAAAAATCAGTGAAACCGAGACCGAAACCGAGAATATCGGTTCGGGCCGGTTCGGGCTTTTTTCGAAATGAAAACCGACATAAACCGAACCGGTTCGGGCCGGTTCGGGCTTTCGGGCTTTTCGGGCTTTTTCGGGCCCAATTTCCAGTTTGCCTATTTTCCCTGTTTTCCATATACAATTATGCACCCTGTCATTTCCTGTCATTTGCCACTCATTTTGGTACCTGGAAGACTAGAATGCATATCCAATTATCTCATTAACACAACAGTAATCATGCATTACAAATTTATATAGTTTACAACACAAACTCACAAATACATTCATTACATTGTCCAATGTCCATTGTCCAACAGAAAACAATCCAACTTATTCAATCATTTCAACTATGTGTTCAATGATTTGAAATTCACCATTTGAATGGTACTACAACTGCAATAGAAACATGAACACAATCCTCCCGTTTTGCACAAAATCACAAATTGCTCTCTGCAGGTAGAAATTAGAGTTGAGATATCCTTGTGCAAGAGTAATTCACATTAAAACAGAAGGGGAGAAACAGAAGAATCTTGACAAACCTTTACTCTCTGCAGATGGAATATTTTGAACATTTGATTCGTCTTGATTTATTGTTGTTGCAGATATATCAACGACAACAAGATCGCCAACCTGTAGGAGTATTTGCTTTGTTTGTTACAAACATCCTACAACTTGCTGAAGAAGATTTTCTAATGCAAGTATATTTGTTTCTTTTGAAAATTCAACAAAAACTCAATGAATACGATTCTTTAATCCAAGCGAGATCAGCAACAATATATGGAAGTATCTGAATATATTTCAAGTAGGACTTCCACTGCATCTCAGAAGATGCAGTCGAAAACTACTCAGATGTGGTTAATAATCTTCTAAATCTCTTCTCTGTTGGACAAATAAAGCTTATGTAGTATTGGGAGTGTCCATTTCTTCGGACAATTGAAATACATATATAAAAATTTAATGACCTCTCTCTCCAGTATCATTTAATGACCTATCATTTGAAGAACTTCAAGAATTAATCATCAGAACGAATCCCTACAAGCCCAACCTACCACTGTAAAGTAGTATGTAACTGATACACATAAGATTTATTAACTGATTCCCTGATGTCGCATGATCAGCTTCCGAGTATCTCAAGTATGACATGAATCCCATAAAGAAACTTGAGCAACATATGCTAATCTAACTGATTTATGTATAGGTAAAAGTCTCGAACATTAGATTCGGGTTCCTAACATATCTCAGACTTTTATCCAGAAAATCTAAAGCAAGAAGCAAAACTATTTCCATCTATTTGATTAAAAAAAATACTATCAGAATGAAAAGGCAAAGGTCTTGAAATCTCACCCCTCAAGCTAAGATTTGTCCCCTCAAGCCGCAGAGTGCAGACCATCAAGGCTCAGGGAGAATCGAGACTGGAGAGAGAGGTTGAGACTTGAGACTGGAGATCGAGACTGTGACTGGAGAGAGAGGTTGAGACTGGAGAGAGAGTCACTGAGATTTGCCGATTTGGGTATCAAGTATCGACTGGAGAGCGGAGAGTGGAGAGTGACGGTATCGAGACTGGAGAGCTGGAGAGCGGAGAGCGGAGAACCGGAGAGCTGGAGAGCTGGAGAGCGGAGAGCCGGAGTGCGGAGAGCCGGAGAGTGGAGAGCGGAGAGTGGAGAGTGACGGTATCGAGACTGGAGAGCTGGAGAGCGGAGAGCGGAGAACCGGAGAGCTGGAGAGCTGGAGAGCGGAGAGCCGGAGTGCGGAGAGCCGGAGAGTGGAGAGCGGAGAGCTGGAGAGCTGGAGAGCCGGAGAGCCGGAGAGTGGAGAGCCGGAGAGCCGGAGAGTGGAGAGCCGGAGAGCCGGAGAGTGGAGAGCGGAGAGCCGGAGAGCGGAGAGCCGGAGAGTGGAGAGCGGAGAGCCGGAGAGTGGAGAGCGACAAGCGAGTGGAGAGCGGAGAGTGGTCGCTGGTCGGCTGGACTAAAGAGTAAAGGAGTAGGGTTTGTGTCAGTGTTCACTTGTTTATATATTTTTTTTATATTTAACTTATTATTATAACACCCAATCATGTACTGCCATGTGGCAACTGCTACAGTATTCGGTTCGGTTCGGGCTTTCGGGCCCTGAAAATATAGAACCCGAGACCGAACCGAAAATTTTAATTCGGGTCGGGCTTTGGACCGAACCGAAATTTCATATTCTAAAACCGAACCGATTCGGGCTTTTTTACTCGGTTCGGGTCGGGCCCTCGGTCTTTCGGGTCCGGACGCCCAGCCCTAAATACGTGGGGAGATTTGTCAATCATCTTATACCGCAAAAAACAAATATATATATATATATATATATATATATATTATGAGATATTTGAGTAAATTAACATAATTATGATCGAGATTGCTCCTGGACCTAATTTGGGTTCTATTACTAGGTAATACGACCCAATAATCATCGTCATCCACAATTTTGGTTTTTATTTTGTTGTTGTGAATCTGTGATGAGAGGCTTTATTAACCAAATACTTCAATTTCCAATTGTACATGTATTTATTATATTCGTTTAATAAAAAGAGCAAAGAACTGTGGTTTAGCTTGGCATCTCTCCACCCTTCTGGGTTTAATAATATGTAATACTTGATGCTGAAACCGAAAACTAAGGTTTAAAGGCTTTGAGAAGTTTGAGAGTAGTGAATTATGAAAGGAGTTGTTATTGAATATATATCTCGTTTTGATTTTTTTTTTTTCCGATGATAATATCTCGGTTTGGTTACAAATGTGGATTACAAAGTTTATATATGAAAGCTCATTAAATTGGTGCTTAAACACTGAGCTGATCGATGCCAAACCATTTTTCCTAACTAACTCTTCTTGTTGGCCCATCATCTATACACAACTGCACATCTTAACAGTAGACTTTCTCTAGTATTGTTGTATTAAACTCTTTAAACAACGGTGGCATACAGCCATACAGGATACATGTACTCTTACAACAACAAAATTAAGAAGGAAAAGAAATGAGGAAATTCCCATACACCCCAAATCTAGCAATATACTCCCCATACCACCCCAACAACTTATTTTTATTCTCACTCACACAAAACTTTCCACTTTTTCTCCCTACTTTCAAAAACCACTCCATATTCATCCCACTAATACCACTCTCCATCATCTTTTTCTTTTGTCTTACATACTTATTATTTTTTGATAAAACGTGGTGGGCCTATCTTGAATTTATTTGTCTAAATTATAATTACAGCTATACTTCATCCTCTATATTCAAAGGTAGACAGTTAATTTTGCTATTCATAATTTCGATTGTTGACAGACTTGAGTTAGTTGCTATCTGTAATAGTACTAGCAAAGAATTGAAAAAAGAAAAAGAAAAGCTGAGAAAATTGAAAACCTATAGAGATAATCTTGACAGAGAAACTCCCGATTACTGGGATATCATCTATAGACTTCAAACAAGAATCTATAAAATTGAACAAAATATTGAAGATATCTTATATACTCTTAAAGAGGAACAAAAACCTCTTGATTATTTAAGCATTGGTTAGATCCGCACCTCACTGGTATCAGAGCTTATAAAATAGCTCAAAAGGGGAATCCCACTATGGGGACAATGTCTGATTTACTATTAGAGAAGTTGAATTCTCTACTAAAATCCTCTTATGAGAAACATCAGATCCTACTGAAGGAATTATCTAGATATCAAGATAATCTAGAAAAATTACCTGCTATAATCTACCAATTAGAAAAATTGGAAAACAAAATAGATTATATTGAATTATCTAGATATCAAGATCATCTAGAAAAATTACCTGCTATAATCTACCAATTAGAAAAATTGGAAAACAAAATAGATTATATCAAGGAAATTCCAAAAACGAAAGAAGAAAAGCTAACAAGTGTTAGTAGAAAAATCAATGAACAGCAAAAAAAGCTGGATTCTATGAAAAGTATACTGAAGGACAAGAAAGTGCCTACAGTAAAACCAAAGAGAACTAATGGATTTAAACCATTAGAAAAACCTGAGAAGAATCCTGTTCCAAACATGATTTTTCTTGGACCATCTACTAGTCAAACTAGTATTCGGTATGAAAACCCGAAAGAAGAAAAAAGAGATGTCAAAATGATGAGCATCTTCAGGAAAAAGAAAAGGAGTACAACTCCTCAATGCTGAAGAATTCGAATTCAATGAAATCGAACAGGAGGTAAAAAACTCCACAATTCCAAAATTAGATTTTAAACAAATCTATAAAAGGGGAAAATTTGATGTGTTGGACAGCCACCACTTCAAATTATTGGAATTTACAACGCCCTCCACAACATGAGAAACCGATCTACTGATGATCACTCCTGCAAAAGTTGCCCGAGCAAGAACAAAAAATTATCAATTTATGCATATTGGAGCAGTCCAAGTAGGCATAAAACTTCTTGCCCGATAAGGCATAAACTGTTCAGTTCTATGTATCCTCCAAGACAATAGACTAACAGATTTTCAAGCTAGTCTGTTGGGAACCCTTGAAGCATCTCTATGCAATAAAGTGGCTTATTTCAACTGCTTCCCAAATTTCTCAACCAGCTTGAAAGATGCAGCTCACTGTCTAAGACTGAGAGTCAAGACAGATGGCATATCAATGAAAAAAGATATGCAAGAACTGCCTATAGTATACTAAAATATACTATAAATTGATGAGTACCACAGTAGAACCTAAAACCAGGATATCAAATATCCCAGATCTTACTACTGGTTTCCTCACCAGCCAGAAGAATCATTCACAACAGATTCACAAGGGTTACTTGGAATGAAGTAACTTTTCCTATTGAATGGAAATTGTCTGGTCCGAAAAAACCAGCTGAAATGCCAAAGCGGCAATTTATGAAAGCAGAAAGACTGGAGATATCTGTCTAAAATTTGACGATCACAGAAAAAGTGACGTCTGTCCTGAAAATGTCAGGATAAACAACAATCTTCTCAGAAGAAACTACAGCACTAGAGAAGCTAGTGTTAGTGGTACTAAATACTCTGAAGAACCATCAGAGTCCATCACTAAAGAAGAATTGGAAGCTGATCTAAACAGACCAGTAAATATGCTTACAGCGCAAAACCTCTATGATCTTTATGATGAAGCAGAATCTTGAGCAAATCCTGAACGATTAGAAAAACTAATCGAAGAAATGAAAATTTTCAAACCAGGAAAAGAAAGAAAACTCCTTCCCTATCAGGATATTGAAATGGAAGAAGGAGAAAGCTCCAAAACTTTAATCACAAGAGAAAAGGGAAAAATAAAACTCCCTTTACAGAAAGCCCCTACGGGCAAAAATGGAGAAAGAAATTCTCAAAGATTTGTCCCAGAGGACAACATACCCAGAATACCAATTTCCACTCATGGTATCGGGCTAAATCTAGACAAAGCTCTAGACAAGAGAAAAACTCTTGACCAATGGGTTGATAGCCTGATGATGGCTTATGCTCTAACCCTTGGAAAATTTGAAGCACCAGACCTTCAAGTGTACTATGAAACTACTCTCACCGGAGTAGCAAAGAAGTATTATTTCTCTTTCAAAGAGACTGCCAGAGGGAAAGAGTGGCTTGAAGAGATAAAAAAATTCAAAATGTCCGTATGATTTTGCATTACCCCTGTACGATCAGTTCTGTGGAGATCTCTCAAATCTGAGTGAGAAGGCTAAAGAAACATCCAAATCAAATATCTATGCTCTCAAAATCTGTGACATGAGATATTTTGAAGAATGCTTGAATGAATTTC
>BDJD01010078.1:58934-72569 GCA_002564525.1 Rosa multiflora
TATATGATTTTGCAGTACCCCTGTACGATCAGTTCTGTGGAGATCTCTCAAATCTGAGTGAGAAGCCTAAAGAAACATCCAAATCAAATATCTATGCTCTCAAAATCTGTGACATGAGATATTTTGAAGAATGCTTGAATGAATTTCAAGAATATTACTGTACAATCGGCTAACTAGAGAATACTGATCTAGTCAACCTATTGCACAGGAAACTTCCTGAACCATGGAGAACAGCTGTGCGAGAAAGCATTGCAGAAAAACCAATTGAAAGATTTTCAGTTGGAGGAATTGCCGACAGAATCCGGCAATTACTGAAAGAACAATGCAAAGCCAATCTTAGAGCTAAGATGGCCAAGAAACAACTCAAAGGAGTTGAAAATTTCTGTTACGGAATACTGGATATGCCAACCAACTGGGGATGTCATGAATCCAAGTTCCACAGAAAAAGAAAAGAAAAATATTACTCAAGAAAATTCAAAAAGAGTAATAAGAAAAAAGATTGGAAATTCAAGAAAAGTTTCAATTACAAGAAACAACAGGATGATAATCCTAAAAAGAAATTCTTCAAGAAAAAGAATAATCACCGAGTCAATCCTCAAAATACTCAACCAGGCAAGAAAGCTTGCAGATGCTGGTTATGTAAAGCTAAAGGGCACTATGCCAATGAATTTCAGGAAAAGGGTAAAAGATCTACTAAAGCTCTATTTGAAGAATATGAGTCTATAGTAGAAACAGCAAATATGAAGGGCTACGAAATAGCCTATTCTGATGATGAAGAAGACGACAGCTCAGTTTACTCTGCCTGGTGTAAAGAAAATGAATCATCTGACTCTGAAACAGATTCTGAAGTAGAGTACTTAGAATCCAAACAGATGAATGTTCTGAGAATCAAAAACTGGGAAGAAAGTAAGACAGAAGAAAAAATGTCTTCTTACCAGGTGAACCCCGGTACATTCGTTTGTGACTACTGCTTATGTCACGAAAAGAATGGTCTCCCTATGTTTTGTGAAGAGGCGAAAAAGACTTATCACAAAGAATGCTTCATAGTTGAAGCAAGAAGAAAAATCAAGAATGGCCTTGTCAGCCAATTGGTAGAACAAGAAAATGAAGAATATTTCTCTAAAGAGAAAGAGAAAGAAGAAGAAAAAGAGGTGGAAACTCTATTCCAAAAAATTATGGAACCCTCTCCTCCATCTTCCTCAAAAATAAAGGAAGAAAAGATCGATGAAGAAAAAGTCGATGAAAATATAGAACTGGTTGAACCACCAGAAAATGTTCCAGAAGAATGTAAACCATTCATACCTCAAGAACAAGCTCAAGACAATGAGCTACAACAATCGAAAGTCCTCTCTACTAGTAGATACAGCAACAACATAGACATTGGAGTAAAATTCCCTGATCACAAAAAATATCATCTACTTGCCTTTGTAGATAATGGATCAGGATTTACAGTTGTAAAGAGATTTACAATTCCAAAAGAACTCTGGAAAGAATATAAGAAAAGAACTGCTACTGGTGCCACCTTTGACGGAAGTCACCTCACCATGAATAAAGTAGCAAAAAATGTTCATATCACCATTGGTGGAGGAACATTTATCATCCACAATGTTTGGCAATCTGAAGGCCAAGGATCAGATTTCTTGTTGGGAAATGATTTTATTCTCCAACAGAGATTCATCCAAGATGAAGAAGTGATAGGCTTCAGAAAAGGAGAACGGGTGTTCTGGGCGGATAGGCTTACTCAAGCCAAAAGTGTAGTAGGTCCAAACTTTACTACACAATATCAGATATCGTAACAGAATAGTGATGATCTTACCCCCTACAAACCCAAATTTGAAACCATACTCCAGATCAAACAACAAGAACTACTTGTTGAAGAATTTTCTGAAGAAGAAGAAGAAATTAGTGAAGAAGAAGAAGCTAGTTTCATCCATGAACATAATCTCAAGCACTTCCAGAATAAGCTTAAGTCTCAGAAAATTTCCACTCTTGACAAAATCAAGAAACTACTCTAGCAATACATCGATGTAGACCCTCAGAAGTTTTGGGAAAAAGACTCAGTGGTCTGTGAATTAAGATTACATGACATGAATGTCATCTGTCATGTCAAAGCTATTCCTCAGTACAAAGAGAATGACCATAAAGAATTCAAAAAAGATATTGAAGATCTCCTGAACAAGAGATTAATTCAACCTTCCACTTGCCCTCATCATGCTCCAGCATTCTACGTGAGAAATCATGCAGAAAACCTCAGAGGAAAAGTTAGAATGGTAATTGACTACAGAGATGTCAATAAGAAGACCGTGAAGGACAGTTATCAAATTGCTCAAGTACGAGTATTGATCAACCAGCTCAGAGGAGCTAAAGTCTTTTCAAAATTCGATGCAAAGTCGGGTTTTTGGCAAGTCAAAATGCATCCTAAGAGTATTCCTCTCACTGCATTTGGAACACCACAAGGCCATTAAGAATGGTTAGTAATGTCTTTTGGTCTAAAGCAAGCTCCCTCAATCTTCCAAAGAAAGATGGATAACATCTTCAAACATGTTGCGGAGTTCTGCGTCGTCTACATTGATGACATCCTTGTCTTCTCCAAAAATAGAGAAGAACACATGAAACACCTCTATGAGGTTGTAAAGCTGATAGTTCAGCATGGAATTATCGTAGGTGAAAAGAAAATCTTCTTTATCCTCGATGAAGTTGACTTCCTAGGAATAAACATCAAGAATGGAGTGATAAAACTCCAACCTCACATCCTTGAGAAAATTTGGAAGTTCCCAGATAGAATTCCTGATGCTAAGAGTCTAGAGAGATTCTTAGGAGTCATAAACTATGGGAGAGATTTCATTCCCAAAATCTCAGGACTAACAGCAATGTTATCTCCGAAAACAAGTTCCAAAAGAAAATGGAACTTCACTGCAGATGATGAGAAGATTGTGAAGCAGATAAAAAATCTCTGCAAAAACCACCCTCCTCTACAGCAACCAGAGGAAAATGATGAAATTATCCTCCAAACAGATGCGAGTGATAATTACTGGTCTGGTGTTGTCCTGGCAAAAGCGCCTAGAACTAACATTGAAAATATCTGCAAATTTTGTATTGGCAAATTTAGCCCTGCAGAACTAAACTATCCCACAGGGGAAAAAGAAATTTTGGCCGTCAAAAAAACAATTTTAAATTCTCCAGCTTTTCTTGGAAAACCCTTTACTGTCCGCACCGATTATGCTAGAGTAAAGAATTTTAAAAACTTTAAACTTGATAAAGCTGCTGATAGAGGAAGATTAGCAAATTGGCAATTATTTCTTAACCAATATGATTATAATGTCGAATTAATTGCAGGAAACAAGAACTATCTTCCACACGCCTTAACTTGAGAACTAGCCATGTTCAGTCGAAAAGATGACGACAAAGGTCGTAATCCCAGAAGCAGAAGACCTAGGAAAGAACATGAACCTGCTGAGGATCCTAAAGAGAAAGTCCTCAAAAGATTCCTGCTAGGTCCAAAAGGACTAGCTTCAACTGATCAATCCTAGGGTAAAGGATGACTAGCCCGTCTCAAACAGCAGACAGTAAAGGCTCATCAAGACCATTGACGGCTGTTGCTTTGCCAAAAAGCAAACATACTCCAACTGGAGTAATAAATGTTTTTAATTATGAATTAAGAACTTTTGCTGATCCTGTGTTCAGAACTGGCAGGAGGCCAGCTTATCACCAGAAGGCAATCTTGGATAATCTCTTATATACCTTTCAAGAAAGAAACAGTGGTATTATGTTCCCAGCTTTGTTTGCATTAGCTGAAGAACTCCATGGAAATGCTAGACCACAGCATGAAGAAATTCCAACACAGCAGAGTGCTGTTAGAAGTGAAAAAACTCACTATCTTGAAGATCCAGAAAGTGCTCGAATTCCTATCATAGCACTAAAAGAATCAGATTGGTTCGACTTCCATAATCTGATAGGAAGACACAATTCCGAGGCCTGTATTCCTCCAACTCTCTTCATTATTGTTGGACCTTATGTTGGAAGATACTTAGTCAATGATCAGAGTGAACATCCTCAAGAACACAAGCTTTGGCTTGTTGAAAATGGTTTTGTCCATAATTTGTGGACTAAAACAAATGATGATCTCAAGGAACTGCCCCATATTATTGTCAACACAGTCAAGAATGTCAGAAAAAATGACTGCAAGCTGAGACTGAAGTTCATATCCACTCCACCAGAGTGGATACATAAAATAAATGGTGAAGTTGAGTACATTTCTCCATATCATTATGTGAGAATTATTCAAAGAAGATATCTTCAGCCCGCTTGTGTTGCCTACAATGGCCAGCCAAATTCAAGCATTACAAGGATGAAGGCCATGTCACTAAAGTATATCAAAAAGATCATCTCTGAAGATACAAAGAATACATTCCTGGTAGCAGGAGAAAAAATAATTATCACTGCTTACGATCATCCTGACGTAGTCAGCAGTGACCATTTCCTATCTCTCACAAGACAGGAGATAGACTCGACACTGGCATGCTTACAGTGGGTTGAAAAGCTTGAAACAGACAACCACTACAAGATGCATGTTGATACAGATGTCAAAGATAATGCAACAACTGCTCGTATAGCCCAGGCAGATAACGACTCGTTTGTCCTTGGTCACAATTCAGAAACAGACGAGAACATGTGAAGCAGCAGGTGTAGAAAGCACCTAAAGTACTTTTGGATCTTTCCCAAAAGCTACTTTTGTTTTTCATAAAAGAAAGGTGAAAAACATTTCACCTAGAGGAATCTGCTTTTCCCCATCCAACCTCCACCAGCAGGAGCACTCAGGAAAACAGGAAATCACGGAGTCGTTCTGTACATTTTGTTGTTTTGCATTCTAGTTTGAGTTCCGCTCCCTATATAAGGAGCTTTAGTTTCATTTGTAAGGCATTCGGAAATTTCCATATCAGTTCTAGATAAGAAAATTGAGAAGAATCAGATTCTCTCAAGAAGTAAGAAAGCTATAGTAGTAGTGTGCTCCTTCCTTCCTGTTTAGATGTGAAGAGTGCTTTCATTACAAGTAAGTAACTGTAATCATTCTTATGGATAGCTAAACAGCTTTTTAGCTGTTTACCTAAGAATGAGGCTCTGAATTTTAGTCTATGATTATGTTTGAATAAATAATTTCAGATCGCCCATCCACCTTGTCATTTTTATTTTAGTTTGATGTTTAAAAATATTTATATCTGTTAATGCCTCTAGTCCTGTACTATTTTTTAGGCTTGAACTTTCTGTTTCTTAGAAAAAATTGCGTCAGTTTAAGATAGAAACAAGCAGCAGTGATTCTGCCTGTTAAAGTAACCGCTAGGCAGGGAGTCGTTAGGTGAAAAACTTTGGCATGTTGAAGGCTAGTTTTGTTTTTTTTCAAGAGTTTGAACAAGTTTTCCTAAGAAAAAGCAAAGGTTAAACCCAAAAGTCAGCATAGGACATATTAGTCACTAGTTTAGAAAAGACTACCCCTAGAGGTCTTTTCCTCTAAGATTTGTGTAAATTGGCACAATACAAACTTGTTAATGCAAGTGGGCAAAATACATGTGATTTCTGGGTAAACAGGAATTAACCCAAAAAAAATTTAAGTACCTATATATATTGAGTGTATAAGTAAATTAAAGGTAAGAAAATGCTCTACAGGTATCAAACCCTTCATGTGCTTCTGAAGATTTAAGGCTTTAGTTTTTTAAGATCATTAAACCTATCATTTTAGACCTCAAATTCAATTTATGTTTAAAGAGAACCTAATTTTATATCAGTTGCAGCAGGTAGAAACCTAATTCATAAACAACAATGAGAGAACATAAATAAAGAATGCCATCAAAAAAAAAAAAAAAACATAAAACATAAATAAAGAATCAGAAAAAGAAAATAGACAAACCAAGTTCACCAAGAACAAAGTGAATTAAGCCTTAACTGTTGTGTAATAATTGAAAGCTAGGCAAAGATTCTTACATGCTCTGAGTAGTGCTACTTAGTGAAGTCAACATTAAATTAAGCTTTCAATTATGGCCTTTGATAGTGCGATACCGAGTGACCTGCTTAATTTTTTTTTTTTTTAAGGAAACTGAATTCCATTAAATAACCACGGCATTGCGTCAAGATTGAGGGTTTCAAGAAAGCACTCATCGTACAAGTTCAAGCACAATACACACTGTCATAGCAGCCAAAGAACTCCTAACCAAAAAACTAGGCCTGGGCATAACCGAATCACATACGGTTTTCCGACCGTTTTGAACCGAATTTTTCGGTTCGGTTTTCCTAACTGAATGAAGAAGGGAAAAAACCCATATTTTCCGAACCGAAACCGACTGTATGCGGGTCAGAATCGGTGTTGAACTTGTTTCCGACCGGTTGAAAACCGACCCGACCGAATTTCCTAATATATATTAAAAATATATAATTTATATTATGTGTCAATATTTGATTGGTTTTATTTTTTCTTTCAGTACACCTTACCTCACTGAATCTATTCATCTAAAAGAAAACCTAATACCGATCGCACATTCGCACTCATCTCAGAAACCTAATACTCTCTCGAGTCGCTTTCTCTCAACACAGGCAATCTACCGATCTCAGTCTCTACGAACGAACACCACGGATCTCCATCTCCGGCGTCTCTCTCAGCCATCTCCAACGTCTCCCTCTTCTCCGACGTCTCTCTTTTCTCCGGGCTCCGGTATGTGATGCAATTAGTGAAATTGGGAATTTGGATTTAGGGTTTTCTGCTTTGATTTCTGATATTGTTTGTGGGTTTTACAACTTTGGTTTCTATCTCTCAACACAGGCAATCTCAGTCTCTACGAACGAACACCACGGATCTCCATCTCCGACGTCTCTCTCAGCCATCTCCGACGTCTCTATCTTCTCTGGGCTCCGGTATGTGATGCATGTTTGTCTAATTGGGAATTTAGATTTAGGGTTTTCTAGTTTTCTGCTTTGATTTCTGATATTGTTTGTGGGTTTTACAACTTTGGTTTCTCCTTTGCAACCGATTGTGATTTGTTTGCTCAGATTATGAACTTGATTTATGATTTGTTTCTGACTTGATTTGTTTTTGTTGGGATATTATTCTGATTTGTTTCATTTTTTATTGGCTTTATGGCTTACTGCATATAGTTAAAGAAATTGTTTCTTCAGCCTTTTTCGAACATCTGAGGCTAAAATTGTGTTCAATATTTTTTGCAGATGATGGAAGGAACTCAAGGAGCTCCAGGAACTCCAGGAACTCAAGGAACTCTAACTGGATCAAGCATAGGCACCACTCAATCCCAGCTGGATCCTGCAGCAGCTATGGGAGTTTTTCCATTAGCCCAGCCTGCTTCTAATACTGCAACTACTACTGATACTGCAGCATCTGAGCAACCTATAGCTGACTCTGCGCCTAAAAGGAAGAACAAGAGCATAGCTTGGGATCACTTCACTAAGCTCACCAATCCTGATGGTTCGAAGATGGATAAGCCTCGAGCAAAATGCAACTACTGCCCGCAAACATATTATGTGCACTCCAAGTCGAATGGGACTTCAAGTATGAGGAACCACATGTTGTATGCCTGCCGAAAGTGTCCCTTATACATACCGTCGAAGAAACAAAAGCATTTGGTCTTTGATTATGCTGATAATGGAGGTAATATTACTGCACTTGGGTATGAAGAAAGCAGGTCTAGAATGTTTTGTGCTAAAATGATCATTAGGGATGAGTTACCCTTTAGTTTTGTTGAGGCACCGGGTTTTATTGATTTTGTGAAGGTAACTCAGCCTTTATTTAAACCACCTTCCCGTAGGCAAGTAGTTAGAAATATCTGGGATCTCTACTAAGGTGAGAAGACTAAGATTAAAAAAAATTTAGCCACCTACTCTCAGAGAGCTCCCTCACCACTGACACGTGGACTTCGATCCAAAATGTCAATTATATGGTTCTCACAACCCACTTCATCAATGAAAATTGGGTTTTACACAAGAGGATCTTGAATTTCATTGTCATTCCTAACCATAAGGCTAAGACTATTGGGAAGCTTGTGGAGTCATGCTTGATAGGATGGGGAATAGAAAAGCTTTTTACCATAGTTGTCGATAATGCTAGCCCTAATCAGGTGGCCCTCGATTATATGAAGGAAAAGATAGGAAATTGGAAGGAGCTGGTCTTAAATGGTCAGTTTTTGCACATGAAGTGCTGCTGCCATATCCTTAACTTTATTGTTAAGGATGGCATGGAGGAGTTGGATTCATCCATCGATGCCATTAGGGACTGTGTCAAATATATCAGGCCTTCTCCTGCAAGATTGGAGAAGTTTAGAAAGTGTGCTTCACAAGAAAAAGTAGATTCTAATATGTCCATAGTTCCGTTGGATGTTTGTACTAGGTGGAACAACACTTATTTTATGGTGGACATTGCTGTTAAGTTTAGAAAGGCATTTCTGAGATTGGAGGATGAGGATTCTCAATTTGAAAATTATTTTCAAGAAAGGGTTGGCGGCAAGAAGAGGGATGGGCCTCCACTTGCTGCAGATTGGGACAAGGCAGCAAGGTTGGTGAAGTTTCTGAAGATTTTTTATGATGCAACACTTAAGTTTAGTGGAACCAAGGTTGTCACAGCAAATCAGCCCTTGTTGTGGATGTGCACCATTGTCTAAGAGCTAGAAAAATGCATTTACAGCGATGATCATCTATTAGTAAGCATTGGGACATCTATGAAGAAGAAGTTCGACAAGTATTGGAGGAAAATGGAAGACATGAACAAGGTTCTCATGATTGCTGTTGTCTTGGATCCTCGATACAAGTTGCTTTATCTTCAATATTTCTTCCCCAAGCTGATGCAAGACAAGGAGATGGTTGCAGACGCTGTTGCTGAGATCAAAAGCCTTTTTTTGGACATGTTTCAAGAGTATTTGGAGGCTGATCCAGAAGCTGCCCAAGCTTCTGCTCATGCAACCATTCCCAAATTCGACACTGCAGTTGCGGATGCTTCTGAAGAGGACAGCCATGCTCAAACCATGCATGAGTTTATGATGTTAAGACAAGAGAAAGATGTTGTGGAGATTAAAAATGAGGTTGACAAGTATCTGTTAGAGGCTTCTGAGGACCCTTCAAATAAGGATTTTCACTATTTGCATATATGTTTTAGTTTTTTTTTTGTCTAATACATGTTCTTTTATCTGTTTTTTTTTTTCTTGAACTAGAATCAGGGGTTACTCAGGTGGCATCTGAGGAATGAACTACTTGTGATGATGGCATGATGAGTTGAGCTGCTAAAGGCCTGTTTTTGATGGCAGCAATGTTTTTGTTTTTTCCCTACAATGCTAGCTATTCGGTTTGTAATAACTTAACTTATTTAGCTTCATTGCTTTGAACTTACTTGAGAGACTAATGTTGGACACTTGAATTGCTTAGTGAGTTAGTGATGTCTAAAATTTTAGGTTTGATAATTTGCAGGTTTGATTCGTTTGAATTGCTTAGATTTAGGTCTAAGTCTTTTGCAGGTTTGAATTTTGAAATGGTTATCATTTGCTGCATGTTTGTCTGTGATGGTGATGCATTTGCAGGTTTGAAATGTTGATAACATAATATGATGATTGATGCATTTGCAGATGTGCTGAGTTATCACGTTATCATGTTATGAGATATGGTTGAAATTTTAGGTTATCATCCATTCATGCTTAGATTTTCCAAGTTTGAGTGCTTGGATTTTGAATAATGTTTGTAATGTTAGTGATGCTTTTTTTATGCTTCTTTTCACGTTTATGAAAGACTGAAAGTGAAAATAGACTGAAAAAGTCATTATGGGCTGAAAATTGACTATAATATGCCTAGAAATAATATTTCACATTGGGCTTGAAAATGAAAATTTGGGCCCATAATAAAACCGAAACCGACCCGCCCCGATTTCAGAATTCGGCCCAGCTAGCAACAATGTGGTGTTCAGTGTCAAAAATTGTATTTCCGATTGGATCGGTTTGACTTCGGTTTGGGCCTGAAACCGACCCGGCCCTACTATGCCCAGGCCTACAAAAAACTACAAAACCTAAAGGAACTGCAAGGAAATAGGTGAGTAAGGCTCACTTATTCAAAAAAGAAAACAAAAAAAACCTACGCCTACACAACCTTACATGATTATAGTGTCGGTTTGGTTAAGAATTGGGAAAGGAATACAATGGGTTGCAATTAATGCACAAAGATTTTATTTTATCAGATAATATTACCAACAATAGACTTCCTTTTCAAAGAAACAGTATGTATAATGTTTTTAAGTACTCAGCAAGTACTCTTTCAGATATAGTATTTGCTACGAGTCAGGGTGCTCGTGGACTCGATTAGTGGGGACGATTGGCTTTCCAATGGAGGCGGCAACTAGTACTGCGGCGGTTTCAGGTCTTGCGGTGGCAGCAACAATGCCGATGGTTCTGATGGAGGTGATTTTAGTATCGGTGATGGTAGCTGTCCCGGTGAGGCTGCAATAGGGACGGCTTTGCTGTTGTCGGTGGCTTTGCAGGTGCAGAGAACATCATGCATGCTAGAGTTTTCCATGGTTGGAGATTTGGGTGGAATTTGGGCATACCTTGTGTGTGGTCTTGAGTCTATTTATTCTCAAGATTTTTATTTTTTGCTTTACTTTTTGGGCCTGCATTGTTTTTTACATAAAGATGTCAATTTCTTTTTCCTTTCTTTTCTAATTGAGGAGATCAACAAGGAAAATAGACGTTTCGCTATTATATTTTATTTCTCTTCGGATGTCTTGGTTTTCTTGTTTTGGGTTTAATCCTAAAATGTGGATGTGCTAGGGGTGTGATGTATAGTGTGCTTTGTTTAGAGGTGTGCTTGATAGTATATTCTGTGTAAACACTCTTTCTGACTACGAGCATGAGTGTGTCTTTATTGTATCGTTTGTTGAATTGCATAATGAATGACATTGTTAAAAAAAAATTTAATAGTACTATTATATCATAGTTTTTCAATTGGAAATCTCATCGTGGTTTTCATCCATTTTGTTGTAATCAAATCGTTTACATTCGACCAAATACAATCAATTGTTCATTATTTCGAGCCCAGAAAATATTTAAAAAACTAAAGTGAAACTGTTCGAGATTTAATTTGTAATCTCGATAAGTGTTAGAGACACTCGGAACATTTTTTGAATTTTCAAGGAAGCGGAATCTTCAATTCAAGGTTTTAATAATAAAGTACGCATCACGATGAGTCGGTGATAATTCTCATGAAATTTTTTAGACATCCAAGTTCATTATTATGATTTTCTGAAGTTTCAAGATTATAGAAATTATTTGGGGGCAGGAATGAAACCCTTTGATCCTCTTTTTTATAAATAAGAAAAAAAAATTATAGAAATTATTTAATTGATAGAAAAATAGAGCAATGCGATCTCAGCCGTCCAAATTTACCACCACTTCATCAGATCGGACGCTCCAAATCTCTCTAGAATTCTCGACGCTGAGACCCATTTTCTCGACCCGAAAACCCGCACCAATGAACCGACTGTATCTTGGTCTTCCGGCCATATTACGGCTGATTACCGGCGCCAATCGTTTCGTATCTCATTCCCGTCGTCTCTATTGTCTCATTTTGTACAATCTCTGATCGAGGGAAGAGAATAAAACGTCGAAAGGTTCTGGTTTCTCGTTAATTGTTCTGCAAATTCCGGCGGCTCCGGCTACGGTTTGACGTGCATGAGGTATGAAACTTCTTCTAATCTTCGAGCTCTACACGTTGGTATGCATCTTTTTTTATTTCGATCAAGTTTGGAGGAGTTGCCATTTTAGGTGATTTCGGTCTCTATCGAAATCCACTGTGCACGGTGGCTGTTTGGCTTTTCTGGGTTTGTTTCTCACCTTATTATGTGTCTGTGGACGACTATTCATGCTCAGTTATGCTTAAATTGCAGAGTTTGTGAAGTTGGTTGGTTTGGAGGATTTGAGTGACTAAGTTCTGACTTTGGTTTGCATTTAGAATACGTAGTGATACTCAATATACTTGTTTATGCTTAATCACAGAGATTCGGAAGTGGGATGCAAGATCCTTGATTTGAGTTGTCTGGGACTGATGAAGTTGCTTTGGATGTGTTCTGCTGTGTTGGTTTCTGTCTTGTTGAAGAAGAAAAGCTAGTGTGCTCTAAGCCTGAGGTCGAAAGTAGAGTGTGGATTTGGATAATTTTCCTTACAACGATGGCTTCTTAAGTTCTTATTGTGAAGGTAATTTTCTGAAGCTGGAGATTTCTAGTTATTATGAGGTAGTGATTCCCGCACTGTTGAAACGAAAAGGATGGCCGGATTATTTTGTTTTTGACCAATTTGGAGAAGGGATGATTTAAGGGTATCAATTACTTGCACTCTTTATGTACTGGTTCATGCTTGGGAAGTAGTACTGCTCCTACATTGTTGGTTGCTTTGTTAATTGCTTCCATTAGAACTGATAGAGAAAGGGACTTGAGATCAAGTCCAATTTGGTCAATTAAAGATGACGTACCGATCATTATAGTTTTTTTTTTTTTTTGATCAAATAAGAACTTCATTAATAATGAATAACTTACAACGAGTTTTAGGCAACATCTCGTACACAGATTATGGAATTAATGGTCCATGTTTGGCTATATGCTTGTAGATTATAAGTCGGATAAATTCTTCAGATTTATAAATCATGACTAATCATTTTAGAAAAAAAAAAAAAAAAAAAAAAACAGAAATCATGACTAATCATTTAAGTTTATTAAGTTGTTAAATGGTTTGGAAGAGAATTCACTCCTTAAGGGAGAATAATTGGAAGTATGACGAAATCTTAACAATTTGTGTATTACTTTATGTTATTTGATATTGTGGTGGAAATGAATAACTTATAAGATTTGGGTGTCCATAGTAATTGGAAGAACGTCTTCTTGATATTGATCAAGTACTTATACAAGAAAAATTGATCTTGACCAAGTGGAATTGGTTACATTTTTATAAGAGTTATTGGTCGGAAGTGCTAATACTCGTGTATTGTCAGGCTAGAACTCCAGTTATCCGGAATGTGATATGTTGGCCTACAGAAAGCAAATGAAATCAAACCTGCTATATTCCAGGTAAAATTTTTGAAATGGATTTACTAAAGGATTTTAATCTCTTCATTTTTGCCTTGCGGGTTTTTAGGATTTAAATTAATTAAGAAAATCTTAACTCAAGTTATAAGGATACGAGACACTATAATGACTTCGATTTGAAGATGTGCAGATTGAGACGTTACAATTACAATGAACCAATTCAATTAGTCATAATTTCTTTTCTACTACTGTAATAATATGCCAAATTTCCTCATTTGAATTAGGATACGTCAACTTTAAAATTTGACAGCCTTTCTTTATATTTATTTTTATATGGTTTCGAAGGTCAGAATGAAATTGAAGCTGACGAATGGAAATCAATCTTAAGATTCGTCTTAAGGAGGAAAAAAATAAATAAATAAATAAAACCATCTACTGGAAGGGTAAAGCTATGATATGTTAACATTTCTCATACATCAACTATTTTTACCACTTTAGGGACTCATGTTACCACTTTGAGGACTAATATTTCTATTTTGAGGACTCATGTGGTAAACTAAGAAAATTTACCACTTTAAGGACTCATGTTA
>BDJD01010078.1:74336-86668 GCA_002564525.1 Rosa multiflora
AGCTGATAATTTAGCCCTTGCTGGAGATGTTGTGTCTGATAATGATCTTGTTAGCATAATCATGAATAATGTTGGTCCTCTTTATGAGACCACCGTCAGCTCTGCACAAGCCCGAGACACCCCCATAACCTATGACTCGCTTGAAGCTCTTCTCCTCAATGTCGAGCACCGTTATGCCGAACATAGTCTTCCTTCCCTTGATCTTGGTGGTCAAGCTTCCGCTCTTCATGCTTCACGATCTCGCAGTCGTGGCCGTAGTGATCCTTCCTCACTCATTGGGCCTGGTCGCGGTGGCTCTTATGGTTCTCGAGGTAATAGTTTTGCTAGTCACGGGTCCTCATTGTTCGGTCGTGGTCTTCCTACTTCTCGTGGCACTAATAACAATTTTGGTCAACGTGGCTCCTCTTCTCTTCTTGGTCCTGCACCTACAGCTCCAGCTTCTAATTCTAACACAAGTACATCCATTTTTCATTCCGGAGGTCGCATCCATTGCCAAATTTGTGGCCGTCCTGGACACTCTGCTCTTGATTGTTACAATCGCATGAATATGGCTTTTGAAAGGCTTGTTCCCTCTTCTCGTCTCACTGCAATGGCTGCTTATAATATTCCCTCTTCGGCTGATGGTGTGACTTGGTTTGCTGATAGTGGTGCCAATACCCATGTGACTTCTAATATAGGTAACATTGATTCTCCTAAGCCATATCACGGTATCGACAATCTTGGTGGTATTGGTAATGATTCTAGCCTTTCCATTAAACACATTGGTTCTTCTCTTGTTCACACATATTCCTCCATCTTTCCCTTACATGATATTCTTCTTTGTCCATCTGCTTCTGCCAACTTACTTTCCATCAACAAGTTTACCATTGATAATAATTCCTATTTTATCTTATATCCGGATTCTTTTTGTGTCAAGGATCTCACAACCAAGAAGACGCTTTTCCGAGGGAAGAGTGAAAATGGGCTCTATCCGTTGCGACTTCATCAAACGAGTTTGAGTCCATCTAGTCTATTTGCTTTTGTTGGTGCCCGCGTTTCAGCTCAAGTCTGGCATTCACGTCTTGGTCATGCATCATCGTCCATTTTGAATAAAGTCTTAGCCAGTACAGCTGTCCCTGTATTAGGTTCAAACAAAATGTCTTTTTGTCATTCATGTCCATTAGGGAAGAGTACAAAACTTCCCTTTGCTTTGTCTGAGTCTGTTTCCCATTTTCCTTTGGAATTAATCCATTCTGATGTTTGGTCGTCTACAACTTTATCCAATCAAGGTTTCAAGTATTATCTATTATTTGTTGATGATTATTCTCGATATTCTTGGTTATTTCCTATGAAACATAAGCATGAAGTGTTTAACCTATTTATCCCCTTTCGTACCCATGTTGAAAAACTATTCAATCATCCAATTAAAGTACTTCAAACTGATGAAGGTGGTGAATATATGAGTAATGCTTTCCGTACTTATTTATCTACTCATGGCATATATCAAAGATTTTCGTGTCCTAAACATCCTGAACAAAATGGATTGGCTGAGCGTAAACATCGACATATCGTCAATACTGGGCTTACTCTATTAGCTCATTCACACATGCCCTCAAATTTTTGGGTTGATGCCTTCAACACCGCTGTGTATATTATCAATCGACTTCCATCAAGTGTTCTAGGGTATGTGTCTCCATACCAAAAACTATTTCATCGAGTTCCTCAGTATGATTTCTTTAAGGTTTTTGGTTGTACCTGTTTTCCGTATCTTCATCCATATAATAATTCAAAATTGCAAATACGGTCAAAACGTTGTCTTTTTTTGGGCTATGCTCTTAATCATCAAGGTTATCGTTGTTTAGATCCCTCTACTGGTCGTGTCTATTTATCTCGTCATGTTTTGTTTGATGAAGCAACCTTCCCATTCTCAGAGCCCATTCTTCCCTCATCTCAACGTGTCTCTTCACCATCATCTTCATTCCATCACCCTACTCTTCCCTCTCCACGTCTTACATTATCTCACCCCACAAATTCAACCCATCCTCCTAGTCCCCCTATGATGTCACCTACCTCACCACCGACTCTATCTTCTCCTATTAATATCACGTCACATATTCCACCACCAACTCTATCTCCTGCTCATCTCTCACCTCCAAACCCTTCATCACCTACTCACATCCCTTCTCCAACTCTATCACCACCAAATCTCTCGTCACCCACCTCTTCAGCCACAGAATCATTACTACCATCACCACCCACTTCTTCGCATGTGGTCAACAATGTTACTAATGATCATCTGATGGTTACTCGTGGCAAGGATGGGATTTGCAAACCCAATCCTAAATATGCTTTAGTTGCATCTACTATTGCTACTGATATTGAACCTACTAGTTACAGTCAAGCTCTGAAGCACAAGGATTGGAGAATAGCCATGGCTAATGAGTTTGATGCACTTCAATGATCTGGCACCTGGTCCCTTGTCCCACCTACTTCTGGCATGAACATTCTTCCCAACAAGTGGGTCTTCCGGATTAAACGACGATCTGATGGCAGTATCGAGCGCTATAAGGCTCAATTAGTGGCAAATGGGTTTCACCAACAAGAAGGACTCGACTATACCGAAACTTTCAACCCGGTTGTCAAACATTCTACCATTCGTCTTGTTCTTGCTATTGCTGTTAGTCACAAATGGCCAATTCGACAGTTGGACGTCCAAAATGCATTTCTTCATGGTTACTTAAATGAAGAAGTGTACATGAAGCAACCAATTGGGTTTGTTAATTCTCAGTTTCCCAATCATGTTTGTCGATTGCATCGTTCTTTATATGGTCTCAAGCAGGCTCCAAGAGCCTGGTTTCAGTGCTTTTCCGACTATCTAGAAGACTTGGGCTTTCAAGAATCAAGGGCAGATTACTCTATGTTCACATTCAACAAGCATGGTGTCTACCTCATCCTTCTTATCTATGTTGATGATATCTTAGTCACGGGTAATAATTCTACTCACATCTCTCATCTCATTACAAATTTGAGTAGCTTGTTCTCCATGAAGGACTTGGGTACCATTCATTATTTCTTGGGTATTGAGGCTGTGTACAATGGCGATCAGTTACATCTCACTCAACATAAGTATATTGTTGATCTTCTAAAAAGGTCTAAACTTCATGATGTTAAACCAATGTCTACTCCTGTTCAATGTGGCACAAAGCTTAGTTTATATGAGAGAGATCTGTTATCTGATCCAAGTGAATATAGAAGTATTGTTGGAGCCCTTCAGTACTTAACACTTACTCGTCCATATATATGTTTTTCTGTGAACCAAGTTTGTCAGTTTATGCATTCTCCTACTACTGTGCATTGGACTGCTGTTAAACGCATTTTGCGTTATCTTAAGAAAACTGTTGATCATGGTTTGGTCTATAAACCTGGGACTATGCGGCTCACTGCCTACTCTGATGTTGATTATGCCGGTGATCCCGATCACCGTTATTCTACCGGTGGGTATTGTGTTTACCTTGGTGCCAATCTGATTTCTTGGAGCTCTAAGAAACATAAAACTGTTTCGCGGTCCAGTGCAGAGGCAGAGTACCGCCAGCTTGCCTACACAGCTGTTGAATTGTCATGGCTACGATCTTTATTTCGAGATTTACATGTTTATCTCACTACTCCAAGAATATGGTGTGACAATATCAGTTCTATCTCTCTGGCATCTAATCCGGTTTTTCACTCTCGAACCAAGCACATCGAAGTTGATTATCATTATGTTCGAGATAAAGTTGTGCACAAGGAACTTGATGTGCATTATGTCTGCACTGACGATCAGACTGCTGATCTTTTCACAAAGGGCCTTCCAACTCCTCGTTTTGAGTTTCTGGTCTATAACTTCAGTGGACTGCATACAGGTAAAATAAAAAAATAAAAAATAAAAAGAGTTCTCTATTGATTCAAACGTGCACCTACAGTATAGGGATCTGGAAAAATTCCCTGAATTACTAATTAATACTGTTTATGACGAAGTTAAAATATTTATACTAGGTTTTACCACTTACAAGAAAAGAAAAGGAAAAAAAAATATCTGTGTAGTTTATCTTGATCTCTATCTATGATTTCCTTTTATGTGCTTCAAGCAAGAGAGTGAGCAACAAAGAGCTCTTCAAATTCTCCAGGGTAGCTCGAAACAGTCGAAACTAAAACTATGGTTGCTTCTGCCATCTATTCATTGGAAGAATTGCTTGATATTGATTATTGAGAAAAACATGTGAGAAAGGTCTCAATGGGCCGGGTATTACATCCTCATCAGCCTCCAGGCCTTTTTCAAGAGCTTGGGGAATATGTGAGGGAAACAATTCTGCCTCATCGCAACAAGTCATTTTATTGACGAAATTCATTGTACTATACTTAACAGTTCTGCCACTGTTCTTTAATCCAGATACAAGTATTGTTCCTCCCATAATATATGCTTTGATGGGGACTTCAAGAGACTTGGTGATCGGCGCAGTAGCTGTGGATTCTCTGCTTTTATCTTCAATGATTTTAAAATCGCATCCTGAGATTGATTCCATCAGTTACAAAAGGATTGTTTTCACTACAACTTTTTGTGCTGGAATTTTTCAAACTGATTTTCAGGTAATTAATTGGTAATGTACGTATGTCCTACATAGTTTTGGTGTCAACATTGTTCCATTAACATATAAACCCGCCAAAGAAATTTCAGTACTGTTTAATCGAATTTACCTAGACGTAACACGTACGTTCTCCTTCATCTACAGGCTAGGTTGGGTTTATCTGGTGGATTTTCTTTCCCATGCTGCTATTATCAGGTTCATGGCAGCTGCCGCCATATATTATCATCGGTCTTCAACAACTTAAGGGCTGGTTTGGGATCAAGAACTTTACCAACCAATAATAATGTTTCTGATCACTTCCTTTTCTTTACATCTGCTTACAATTAAAATGATTCAGCATGTCCTCCATTAATGCTTCTGTTTATGTTTTGGCAGCCATATAACCTTACCATGAGGTGCTTCTTCCTAAGTTTAATTCCAGTTTCTAGATTTATGGTAAGAATTAGTTAATAACATTTCTGATCAGTCTAGATTTACTATGTCACTATCTTTGTGTTTCAATTTTTATTCAATTATTTACTGTATGATCAGGGTATAAGAAACAACAAACTCTTCTGGTTGCTGACAATAGATTAAGATTTCAAGGATTTTACTTTGACTATCTGCCAGTTATGAGATTGCTGATTACTAAAGAAGAAGAAGACGGCAAGAGAACTACTAAGGTAGTAGTTCTTGACATGTCACGTACGTAGTGTACGTTCTTGACCAGCAGTAATGAATGCTTACTTATAAATAAAGTTAGCTCCACAATATAGAACATTAGGTAGTTGTTTTTCCTAATTAACTTTATGAATCTCTTTCGAAAGTTGCAGGTTTAATGAACATTGACACATCAGGAATCACTTCTTTAGGCGAATTGCATCAGAATTGGGTCTCAGTTAGATCTAATTACCTTCGGTACTACGGTTCTTCGAAGAAACTACATATGTAATTAATTTGATGTCACAATTTTCAGTTTCAATTTGTTCTTCGTTCTGGATATATCCTAGTTAGCCATTGTCAACCCGGTGGCAACTGGCAAGTAATTCACATGCTAAGATTAGCAGACTTGGTAAACAAAATTAGAGGAAGAGTATTTTTGACTGTTGGAGAAGCTATGGATGCAAGTTACCTTTAAAACGGCAATCACTTCGGCCGATATTCTGTTCAAATTTTCAGTTTTTTGTGCTTTATGTTATGGAAATAAAGATCTCTAAGAATGTTAAGGAACACGTACCAACTTTCACTCTCAGCAATATTACTGTGGAAGCCTCTATATAGATCGTAGTGTGTGACAGGTTCAAAGATCGTATGTCGTAGGTTCAATTTCAACACAAATGGCTTAGCTAAGGGTAACCCTAAACCAGTTGCATGTGGTGGCCGGAGTTGTTAGGGATGAGAATGGTCGTTATCTCGGTGGATTTTGTCAAGGACTGGAATCAGACATTTTTTCGCAGAACTAATGGGTTGTTGTTGGGATTGAATTCACATTTCAATTTGATGGCATAACATATGGCTTAAAAGTGACCCAGACAATTTTTTTTCGCAGAACTAATGGGTTGTTGTTGGGATTGAATTCACATTTCAATTTGATGGCATAACATATGGCTTAAAAGTGACTCCAATAGTGTTCTTCCTTGCATTGCCTTTCTGCATTTATCCCTCCATGGCCTCTACAGATTGCTTGGCCACTTGTTTAATGCGTATCCGCTCACTGACCTCTCATTGCTCTCACGTGCTCTGCGGAGGGAATACTGTTGCTGATAGGTTGAGTGATTGACAAACATGGATTTGGCACCCACTTTATTAGTATGGTACGCCACTCCACCATCTACTATAGCTCTTTTCTTGCTTATGGATGATATGGGCATTCTTTATCAACGTAATGCTTGATTGGAGTCTTGGTGCTTTTATATGCGGTGTTGCTCTACAATGTCTTACTCTGATGCTGACCGTAATGGGTGATATACATGCTTACATGGTTACCATGATTATGCCTCCTGTGACACTGTTAAGTGTCTTCTCTTCATTCGTGGGAAGGGACTATGGTTATTGATTTACTCTTTTCATAGTTCTGTGGTTGTTTTGAATATATGGGAAATCTTGGGCTGTATTTGTTTTCCTTATATTCTGGGTAAGGTTTATGCCCCCATCATTGTATTATTTTTCTCTTCTTTATTAATAAAATAAGTTTTAGAACACACTTCAAATTTTATTGAGCAATCCCACCGCCACGTGGTACGCTTGCGATACGTAAGAATTTCTTATTAAATAAAATAGGGAGACGAGCAGTGAGTTCTCAGAGTGTGGCAAACATTTCTCCTTCGGAATTGAAAGTGGGACTTGTTCCTATATCGTATGTTTTCGAGAAACTAATATCATCTAATCTCTTATTTGATTAAAAAAAAAATCCTACATAAATGACTCTGAGGCTTCAATTGGGGTTAGTTTGAGGAACACATTGCAAGCCAATTCAAAAGAGCACCTGAAAATTAACCGTAGGATTGTAGTTTTATTAAAATATTGCTTTTTACAACCAAAATATATATAAATATATTTATATATATATATATATATTGCTTTTGATAAATTTTAGAAGAAATCAAAAGTATCAAACTCTAATCCTAACTTAATTTCTCACCCTCTCATCAGTCACCACTTGAACTAACAGTAAAGACATTTCTTAATGAAAAACTAGTAAAATTAAACATTTAAAACCAAAAGAATAGAAAAAATGGGTGGAGGAGCTGTCATATCCCGGCCTCCCCCCGTCTTCTCCTCTTTGTAAGAAATTTTAATTACAAAATTTGGGTCAACTCTTTAGTTCAAACTAACATGATGCACAATTACACATGTATGTATGCCCCACCAATTCGTAAGTGCTATAGTGGTATTTTCATGCACTATGGGGACTCGGGGAGATCAGCTCAGCACTTGGGGTTTATGCCCTGTGGGTCTCTGAGCTAGCTGTTTTGGTTTTTGGTCGAAAGAGCTAGCTATTGACTCCTCTTCTTTCTTTCTTTTTGGCAAATAGTTGTTGACTCCTCTTCGGCCATCCCAATATGTCAATAGCAATTAGCCGTTTTCTTTTTTCTTTGTGAGCACTTTTACTCCTCAACGGAATCGGCTTCTCTGCTAGAATATGATTTGCTATAATGTATTTAAATTTTACTCACAGCCGTCAGAAATAGATTTAAGGACAAGATGATGTCACATCAAGAAGCATCAAGAAGTCACGTCAAGTTCATCCCTTACAGTTTTTTTTCTAGTAAATTATAGTACGTTATAGTAGGGAAGCCAAATCCCTCATCAACATCCTCAAACTAACATTTTGATCATTATTATTCATCACCACGTGATGGTTTTGTTCATATGCTTCTGAAAGATTCAGCCTAGATATATTACTATTTGTCGCCTCAAAAGGTTGAGGCAACAAAATAGCTGAATGAAAACAAATACGTGAAAGATTACCTGTAACACAAATAATACACAAAACTTAATTATCATAGATAAATGCTAAGGATTACCCGTATGTTATATCAATCTATCTATACATGCATCTATCTATCTATCCATCTATCTTTACTACGATATGCTTCCGAAAGATTCAGTCTAGATATATTACTATTTGTCACCTCAAAAGGTTGACGCAACAAAACGGCTGAGTGAAAACAAATACGTGAAAGATTACCCTAAACACAAATAATACACAAAACTTAATTATCATAGGTAAATGTGAAGGATTATCCCCGTATGTTATATCAAACTATCTATACATCTATCTATCTATCTATCTATCTATCTATTTATTTATATTTTTACTACTATAAAGCGAGGCCCTCAAATCTTCACCAAAATTTAATTTACCTAAAATAACATTTGAAACTATAAGGATTAATTAGTAAAACAAACAATATGCAGTTAAAAAGATTTTAATGAGTTTATTTTTAGTGAAAACTAAAAAAGAACGTGCAAACTCCCCATTAACTTCTCAAAGGAACAAAACAAAGATATAGATAAAATAACTACACATTAACTTAATCTCAGTTAATCACTGTTATAAACACATAGTATAAGACAATTACTATATAATTGAAATCATTCCCTCAACTTCTCTTAAGCAAAATTTAAGGCCATTTACTACAGGTTTGCTGTCTCCTTCTTCTTATATATGCATGTATACTTGGTCTATCTCTTGAAATATCTCTTATGCTTTTCCTAATTAAACAGTCTGATCTACATATGCCTATCGAAAATGTCTTCTACACGCGAAGTGCCCGGGTATATACAAAGGCTAGAATACCTAAAAATGAAAAAACAAAAATTATTCAGTAACTAGTAATAGAATTCAAGACTTGAAATCAAGGTCCAAAACTAAACAAAGAGATGATAGGGAAACAAAAATTATATTCAAAAGAAAAAAAGATCGGTATTAAAGGCCAATAACGCTCGAAATTGAGGAACAACTAGTGACGCATAAAAAGACGTAGGGTAATTGATTTCAAATTTTCAGCACTATTTTAGTCACAGTTAGGAGACACAATTAGCTTACTAATTAATGTCCGCCTTTCAATATTTAGGTAAAATACCTTTTGGTCTATAAAGTAAAACTTCATAATGCAATCATCTAAATAATTTATTTTAATATAATAAAAAACATAAAAACATAAATATAAAATAAATTTAAAGAAGTGGTAACAATTGAAGGTCTCTACCAATCACACGTGCATTGCACAAGCATGAGACTAGTACAACTATCATCATGTAATAGTGACCGTTTAGGTCTTCCATAGTTTCGCATTCGCTAGTTTGTTTCTTGTATATTTGATATTTACTAAAGAGGTTTTGGCGTAGTCCCCCTCTCCTTGTATCTCTTTTAATTTCTTTAAATAAATTTTGAGACATTAAGGAGATTCATTGCCTTTCTTAACCCTCTATTCAGCCAAAAAAAAAAATGTTAGAAGGCGGAGATTAATTAATAAGTTAATTGTCTCTCTTAATTGCTGTGACTAGATTATGTTGAAAATTTGAAATCAATTACCCTATTTATTTTCGTTTTATGCATCACTAGTTGTTCCTCAATTCCGGGTATTATTGCCCTTTAATACTTGTCTTTTTCTCTTTTAAATAGAAGTTTTGTTTTCCTATCATCTCTTTCTTTTAGTTTTGGAGCTTGATTTCAAGTTTTGAATTCTATTACTAGTTACTGGATAATTGCTTTTTTTTTTTGGTGGCAAAAGTAAATTTATGGATTTTCATAACGGTTTTTTTTTTTTTGTGTTTGTAACATTCCTTTAGACAAAATAGAAGGTAGAATCAAAACTTGGTTTCTCATTCAATACATTTGATAAATACCTAAAAAGTTGTAAAAAGAATCGAGCACTTTCCATAACCAGATATTGCTGTTCTTTTTAGTCCTTCCACGCAATGATGTTTTTTTTTTTTTGAGAATGTCCATGCAATGATGTTTGGTTTTGTTGGAAAAATTAAAGAGAGGCACACCAACCATCTTGAATCTGGACGGACCCTTGGACTGTATACGTAGTTCTCCACAACTCCACAAGCATCTAAGATCTACTTAGATCCAATTTTAAAAAGAAGCACTTTCCATAGCCAGATATTGCTGTTCTTTTCAGTCCTTCCACGTAATGATGTTTAGTTTTGTTGGATAAATCAAAGAGAGTCAAACCAACCATCTTGAATTTGGACGGATCCTTGGACTGTATAAGTACTTAACTACAAGCATCTAAGATATACTTCGATCCAATTTCTCCACCATTATTCGTTGAAACCCTATTAAAGTTCACAGAAATCACTTTTCATCGCTAAGCATATGTCAAGTTTTGCAACTAGACAAATCTTTTGAATTTTTATAGACTAAGAAATATTCTATCATCCAAAAATTTTACAAGTTGACATAGCCTGAATGTAACCAGTTTTGTTACCTACAATTATTAAAGAGTTGTTATTTATCTGAACCCAACTTTATCAGAAATCTCACTAACGCAAATGGTGCGAAACTAATTGAATCGAAGACATTTTCATTTGATGGGAAGAAGTGTGAAACTCATTATTTAACTCAAGACATTTTTATATTAGATGTGAAGAATAAGAGTTTATTGTAAAAAAAAAACATCATCAACAATTTTTTCATTATCATTTAACACAAAATATTTTGGCTTCATCAGAATAATTATCTATTTAAGACCCATTTGGTAAGACCTTAAAAGACATGTATCACTCACAACATCATCATCACCATTGACGTGAGTGACCTATGAAACTCATCATTCTGACACTAGACATTTTTGCTTGATGAAAGAACTATTTGTAATGTGTTTTGTTCGCTGTGCAATTATTACATATTTATTAAAAGCGTCTAGATTCAATGTATCTGAAGACCACTTTGTGGGAAAGCTATAATGAATCTTTTACTCATGAATCACCTTCTGTAGCATAGCTAATTTAGTATTAGGTTATGTCGTGGGTCCCCATTCAGTCAAAAATTCAAAAGTGCCTATTATTTTATGTACTTTCGAAAATCTATCTGACTACAAATCTACAATTACAATTGAAGTGGCTTGAAGCCAGTGAGACACGACCACCACCTCGGTAATACTGTTTCAATGAAAATTATTCTATGCACCAACGGTGTAAATGATCCAACATTTATAAGATGATCTCAACATTTGATATTTATAATTAATATTTTTATTAATAACCTAAGAGTGTATTTAATATAATCCAACCATTCATTTAGAGCAAGTTCACCCGTTGGCTCATCAAGTCACATACTATTTACTGCTTTTTAGTGTATATTTTCATTTTCTGGGTCACGAAATACACTGTGCCTGTGACCCAAGGCACAAAATACACTGTGCAGGTCATCATGGTGAATCAGAACACTGTACAGTGTGACTCAGGGCACGAAATACACTATGCTCGTGACCCAGAGAGTGAAATTAACACTAAAAAATAGTGAATAGTGGGTGACTTAGGGCTTGTCCGGTAACGTTTTTAAAAATGATTTTTCAAAAACCGACTTTGAAAATAAAAAAGAGAAAACAAGATTAGATTTTTGAGATCCGAAAATGTGTCCGGTATCTTATTCCGAAAACAATTTTCAAAAACGAGAAAAGATGGCAACTAGAGATGAGAGAGAGACCTGAGAAGAAGAAAGCGACGTGAGAATATGGAAGAAGAGAGCACGTTCTTTTTTTTGGAAAATATATCTCCGTGTTTTCTAAAATATGAGAATGAAAATGTGAAAACGTCTATTTGTCGTTTTCCTGTTTTACGAGTAAAATAAAAAATTATTTTCAAAAATTATTTTCTGCATTTTTGAAAACAAACTAACGAACGCATTTTCATTTTATAAAATGAAAAAGATGAGTTGAAAAAGTTACCGAACGCCACTTTAGTGACCCAACGGGTGAGCTTGCTCTTATGTGGCTGCAAATGCACGGCGGTGTACTGAATCCTCCCCCATTTCAAAAAGATTTGGGATCTTTTCGAAAGTGTACATCACCAATAATGAAAAAGGAAACATGACGTGCTGACTTCTTGTTCTAACGGTGATCAAACACCAAATATAAGGTAGGGGTAAATATTGACCCCAAAAAACAAGAACAGTTCTTAGGTTCACCTCTAGGGTGAATGAGCATATTCACTCCTATTGTCGATTAACATACTTTTATTTAATAAATTTATAATCCAACGGTCCATATATTAAATTAGCCTCTAAAGATCATA
>BDJD01010079.1:0-28093 GCA_002564525.1 Rosa multiflora
CGCATCTTGCTAGTGTTGAGTGTTTAGATGATTATTGATTAGATGAGACTCATGTGATGATCCGGGATGTACTCTACGAGGATTCATGTATTAGTACTCGAGGTTTAGGTTATTGTCCCCCTCGCAGTATAGTTATCTTTTAAATAATAATAACAATTACGGGCGTGAGACTGAGCCTCCCAGTTAGGCTGGGTTCCAAACTCTTTTTCAAAAAAAATAAATAAATAAATAAACAAACCAGGATTACTGTGTACCCCATCAAGCCATATACGTAGTCACACATCCAATAAGCTTAATATCCTACTTTGTTACAAATTCTCGCTATAAGGTTTCGCAATTTTCTTGGTCCTTAATTAGCTCAAATTTATCTTCTTGATAATTTAGATATTTCATTTAATTATTTGTATTCATAAGAGAGGAAAAAAAAAACCAAAAAAAAAGAAAAGAAAAGACAATATGACAATAAAATTTAAATTTTAAAACGAGCTAAGCTATTGGAGGGAGTAGTGGTGGTTGCGAGACAAACTGCAAGGCACGTCTTTATATAGAGAGAGCTGCAAGCAAGCTTTCTCCCTCTCGACTCTCTCATGATGCCACTCCCTTCCTGTAATGGTAGTTACCGTTTGTCAACAACAATCTTGCATAGCTGGAGAGAAAGAGAGATAGAGTCAAAGAGGATCTTGGTGTTGTTGGGGTCAGCTGCTCAGCCACCTTTCCTTCCTGTCAAGTCCCAAAAACCATCGGTCTCTCGCATTTTCAGGGGACAAGTACACCCGAAAATCTCTATCTCTCACTGCTCACCTCCAAATCACAACCCACACTTTCATAACCCTCTATTTTTTTTTTCTCTGTCCTTTTTTTTTTTGATTTTTTTTTTTTGATTTTCCATTCATGTCCTCCCCCCTTTCTCCAACCCTTTGTCTCTGTCAAATCAAAGAAAATATTGTTTTTTGGCTTGTAATTATTTAGGATATTTATCGATAATTAGGAAAAAAAAAAAGATTAGGAAATTTCTGCAACCCAGAACCGCCAGCCAGAACTCCTGCATTCCAAGACAGAACTTCATTTCTCCCGTGTTTTTTTGGTGCAGGAATTTCTGGTCTGGGGTTTGAGTCTCCTATCTCTCTTTTTCTCTCTTATCTCTATCCTATCCAAAAGTCTTGCTTGCATAACAAGTATTGACGTTACCCACATCCAAAAGTTGTTTCTTGTCTTCCTTTTCCTTGCACATTGTGGAGGATTTTGTATTTGGGGACTTTGGGGCAATATGTGGGCAGGGCTACAATGATCATCATGATGAGGCTTTAAACATGTGACTGAGGTTGTTCTTGGGGGTTCTAAGAGACCCAGATTGAGAATTTGAGGAGGGATGATGGATTGAAGGGAAACTCTTGGGTTTCCCAGGAATGTGAGATCAAAATATTTGATTAGTGCCTCTCATATATTTGCAGATAAGGGGTGATTTGGGAATATACAGGGGATTTCTGAGGTGACAATATGGGCTGCATTTGCTCGAAAGGAACCTCAGAACCAGAACACGTACAGGATTCTAAGAAAGTAGAAAGTAATTTGAAGGAGTATTCGGTTCAATTGGTTGCTCCAACTCCTTCACTAAGAGATGACTTTGTATCAGAAGGTGGTGATTCATCAATGCGTTTGTTATCAAGAAACGCTTCCAAAGCAAATGGGAGAATTAGCAATGTGTCTAGAGATCATGAAGATAAATTAAAGGTTCAGAAACCTGGGATTGCTAATCATCAAAGAGGGGCAACAGTGGAAATGGCCGCCAAGGAAAAAAAAGTGGCAATGTCTAGGATAGTGAGCTTGCCACTTGGTGAAGAAGCCTCACAAGCAGCTGCCGGGTGGCCTTCGTGGCTAACTTCAGTTGCCGGAGATGCCATCCAAGGGTGGGTTCCTCGCCGGGCAGACACCTTTGAGAAGCTAGACAAAGTTAGTTCTAATTGTTAATTACTTCCTTCATTGCATTTTATATATAGTGGTAGATATATATGCATGATATAAAATTGTTTTCGTTTGTGCTTCATGGACATGTTATGTGATTATAAGGTGTTTGAAACTCATTTTGTATGTGTTGTGTGTAAATTGATAACTCATAAATGGATTTCAATAGAATGTGGCATGTTATGTGTGTGATTGTATATCTTTGTATATGGAAATATAAGCATGAAGACATTAGGATTTACACAATCAACATTGCCATTGATTTAGTTAAAATAGTATCTTGAACTAATATGAAACATAAGATTGTCTTTCCATACACCTAAAAGTAATTAACTTTTTGGTTCAATGGACTTCAAATGCCTTTGGTTCAGTTCACATGAATAGACTAGTCCATGAAGACAGCATCATCAGATGAAAAAGATATCAGAATTTATGCAGTCTTTTGGTAGGTATATGAATATATCTCCGTGTGATTTATTCTAGAGTTGTAGAAAGAGTCTCTATCTCATGGTAATTCATCCATATCATATATAAAATCTCTGATTGATGTTGTCTTTGCAGATCGGACAAGGAACTTATAGCAGTGTATACAAGGCACGTGATCTTGAAACTGGTAAAATAGTTGCATTGAAGAAAGTACGGTTTGTAAATATGGACCCGGAAAGTGTGCGCTTCATGGCTAGAGAAATCTATATTTTACGTAAACTTGACCATCCAAATGTCATGAAGCTTGAGGGTCTAGTCGCTTCAACAATGTCATGCAGCTTATATCTTGTGTTCGAGTATATGGATCATGACCTTGCAGGTCTTGCAGCAACACGTGGCATCAAGTTTACTGAACCACAGGTACACATTCTTCTCTTGCTGTCAAGCGTATCTATCATTTTAACTCTGTCTATAATCTGTACAATGAATCAGGTTGCATGGTTCATCTATGAATTACTATAGTAGTAATAGAGTACAATGATTGTTTTAGAAAATTAGTATAGAGCCATTTCTATCTAGTTCACTTTGCCTCTTTCTGTATTCCTTTAAGAAAATTTATGTTAGCTCTAGCAAAAGGAATGAGTATTCTTGCTATACTAATTTTTGAACTGTCTGAGAACCTATTACCTGGTCTCTACTCTTCTTTCTCCCATTGAAATCACATTTTATTTATTCCTTCGCTGTCATTTCAATTGAACCGTGAATGTTTGCAAGAAAAAATTAATAATTCCTGTGTGGTGCCTGCAGATAAAATGTTTAGCTCAACAATTGCTTAGTGGCCTTGAACACTGCCATAGTCGAGGTGTCCTGCACCGAGATATCAAGGGTTCTAATCTTTTGATTAATAATGATGGAGTTCTCAAGATTGGTGACTTCGGTTTGGCAACATTTTATGAGCCCGATCAGAAGCAGCCATTAACTAGTCGTGTTGTAACTCTGTGGTATAGGGCACCTGAGCTTCTGCTTGGTGCCACACAGTATGGTCCGGCAATAGATCTGTGGAGCACAGGCTGTATCCTTGCAGAATTGTTTGCTGGAAAGCCTATCATGCCTGGTAGAACAGAGGTAAACGAGAGAGTCCAATATATCTATTGATAATTTGTATAAGTTCTCTTTCCATCCCCCAGTTTCATCAGTTACTTATGCTTTGTTGTAATCAAGTGCCTCCTGCAACTGAGAAGTAATTACTTATATGAGCAATAAATTCATGTTCTATGTTTGCAAAACAGATTGAGCTATCAATAACTCTCTCAACCTTTGATTTTCACATGCATTCATGCAGGCAAAGTATCTGTAACTTTGTTGCACTAACTGATTGCTTGCTTTAGATTTTATTAAGCTCCATAGACATTGTAACTATGAGTGTTAAATTGTACCTTAAACCTCAATGTTTTATTTGACAATAATATCACCATTATTTTCAGGTGGAACAAATGCATAAGATTTTCAAGCTCTGTGGTTCACCATCTGAGGACTTCTGGAAGAAAACAAAACTACCACATGCAACTAGTTTCAAGCCTCAACAACCTTACAAGCGTCGCCTTGCTGAGACCTTCAAAGACTTTCCTTCTACAGCTTTGGCTCTTGTCGATAAACTCCTCGCCATAGAAGAAGATCATCGAGGATCTGCTGGTTCAGCCCTTAGAAGTGAAGTAAGTTTGTGTTCTCTTTTAAGTTAAAGCAATCTTCCATTATTGTAGGAGTTTTTCAGACTTGTGACTTATTATATCATGTCATTTAATATTCATATAGCTTCAGATATGTCCTAGCTACATGCTTTCATATGAAACTGATGGTCTACGGTTATAGGCCGAGTGATTGATTCAAATATGAAAAGTTACAATGACAAGAAAAAGGATTTTATAACTACTGTGTTAAGATATTGCTGACAATACTTGAATAATTTGACTTATGAATTTGGTTCTTGTGTAAATACTGTTAATTTATCTTTAATTTGGTTATTTCTATTTCAGTTCTTCACTACACCTCCTGTAGCTTGTCATCCATCAGCTTTACCACACTATCCTCCAAGCAAGGAGTTTGATGCCAAGCTTCGGGATGAGGAAAAAAGGTATTTCTTGGAGAGGCCATTGATTCTTGAAGATCAAGAAACTTCCTTAACAGTTTTGAAACGATATGCATGTTACTGTTAATATTTATGCATTTAATCTCTTGTTTAAATTTCAGGCAAAGAGCGGATCCTATTAAAGGGCGTGGTCCTGAATCTGTTAGAAGGGCTTCCAGAGATGCCAAGATAGCACCAACACCAGATTATAATGCCCAAGGAAATATCCAGGTATATGAGTGGCCTGACACATGTGACCATTAATTCATTCTTGTACCTCTTATTAAGTACGTACTTTATACTTTTGGCTAACGTAAAAACAGCAGGGAAAGTCGAACCCGAAATCCATGGGTCACAAGTACATGCCTCACCAGCAGGATAGTGTCTCTGGCTTTGCAATGGAACCACACAGAGGAGCTAGGCAGAATGGTTATTCTCAATGCAGTTCAGTGATACATCCTCGTAGTGCAGTAGGATCATCATTGAATAAGACGACAGCTTCTACAAAACATAAGCCAGAATTAAGGGAACTGAAATCTCACAAGCCTCTAACTGCAACAGACTTGTTTAATTCTTCCAGTAGGAAGGATGACAGACTGTTTTTCAAAGAATCTGGAATGGTGAGAAATTCATTTTCGCAAGCACTTAAACATTTTAAAGCTTTCTTTTTATTTAAGAGAAACACAAAAACTTGTTATATATAAGAAACTGAATTATTTGTATATCTCAGCGGTACGTACCTCAGAGCAGAATCCATTGCTCTGGACCGTTGGTACCTCCAGGGGGAAACATTGAAGACATGCTCAAAGAGCATGAGAGACACATCCAACAGGCAGTACGTAAAGCTCGTGCACGCTGACAAGACTAGGACCAATAAAGAGCTTGGATAATGATCATCAAAGACGTATCAGTGATTCTGTTCCACGCCAATCCTGCTAAAGCAACAGCTGCTTGCGGCCACCAAGAACCTTCTTCGCTAGTTCAGTACAAAAGCCAAGGGGGAATTCTAGCATAGTGGTTTAATGAAGATGAAGGTGGTTCAGACCAAAAGAAGAAGAAAAAATGGAAGGTGGTTGGACCAAAAGAAAGCAAAGTGAAGGTGTGGGAACGAAAAAGCAACGGATGGGGTAGATGATATATCCTTTTGTACTGTATTGTGAAAACTGATCGAGAAGGATAAATGCATGGAACAATTTATTGGTTACTCAACAAGTAGAGATTTGGGGCTTTCGCTTTGTATAGAGGATGCAGGACGGATGTTGTTTATGTACATTGTAAAATATCCATTTTGAATGGAAGGTGGTTGGACCAAAAGAAAGCAAAGTGAAGGTGTTATATTGTGGGAACGAAAAAGCAACGGATGGGGTAGATGATATATCCTTTTGTACTGTAGTGTGAAAACTGAGAAGGATAAATGCATGGAACAATTTATTGGTTACTCAACAAGTAGAGATTTGGGGCTTTCGCTTTGTATAGAGGATGCAGGACGGATGTTGTTTATGTACATTGTAAAATATCCATTTTATCTTGCTACATGATTCATTTTTGTACCGAATACACTGGATGAATCGTGCCGCAATGGTTTGTGTATTTGGCTATAATTACCGGTTATAAGGCAACATGATTAACTCCAATGCTGCAAAGAATGCCTAAAACCAGTGTCAATGATAGAGGTCCTATTTTCCTCAGTTTGTTTTAGGAGGCTTTGTTCAAATCACAAGGCACTTAGTTGTGTAGGAGCACTCTCCACCATCCACAAGGTACCTAACATGACTCATTTGTGAAAAACCTGTTAATTGGGTGTTTTTATTTCCCTTCATCATTCAACTCAATTTAGCTACTAAATCAGTCCTTTCTATTTCTTTTCTAGATAATAATTGTAACATTTTTCCCCTAGGAAATCAAACAAGATTGTCTTTTCCTTCAAGTTCTATTGCTTCACAAGAACTATTAATTTTAATTCAACGTCATAATTTGAGTCTCCATAAAACAGCTGGTTCTCATTCAGGTGCCCGTTACATTCTTATTATCATTAGTGATACTAGAAGCACTTTTAAATCATCGTTAATGTGACATGCAATGTTTGTTAAATTACCGTTTATTTTTTATATATATTTTTTGAAAGGAGTTTGGAACCCAGCCTAACTAGGAGGCTCAGCCCCACGCCCGTTATTATTATTAATATAAGAGGGATGATCATGGATATGTACTTCATTGTACTTTATTTTCTGTGCTGAATGTGTTTTGACCACGGTTTATCTAATTAATAGATTACCCATTCAATTGTTGGCAGGAAAATCACCTTGCGAACTTCTCCACAACCGTCCACCCACCTTTGATCACCTTCATGTCTTTGGATGCCTTTGCTATGCCAGTAAGGGACCAAACAACAACGTTGATGGTTTAGATCTATGCATCCAAAATCACAGTCTAACAATAAGTTCTGCTCTCGAGTATGTAGGAAGAATGTAATGGAAGAGCAAGAGGAAGTATAATTATGTTCATAATGGACACAAAAAAGAAAGAGGGCGTTATTCTGCCTCCTCTATACTATCCTACATTTCTTTCATGATTAATTCATAGAGACAAAAGCTCATTAGATTGTACATAACAATCACTCTCTTCTCTGCACCTGGACTTCTTTTATTTTTTATATATATTTCTTTCATGATTAATTCATAGAGACAAAAGCTCATTAGATTGTACATAACAATCACTCTCTTCTCTGCACCTGGACTTCAACAAAACATGAGCTACTTTTTTCCTTCCCAGTAACTAGCATCAAGAAGGAATACTGCATGATAAATCAGTGTGCATTTACGATGAGAAAAAATTGGTATCGTATACAATTACCTCAAAAACAAGTATTTTTCCGTCTTTCCTCTCTCTCTCTCTGGCATAACTATTCATGCTGTCAATATGGATGTATGACTGTTGAATGAGGGCACGCTGATTAGAAAGGTGCAATGACATCTAGCCGGACTGGCGTCCATTCTCTGAAAGAACAGAACAACTCCTCAGGCCAATCCTTTTCTTTTACTAGAAGGCATGACTCATTGATCGAAGAAAGGAATTTGTGAAACTTGAAAATCATGGACCAATGATTGTGAGATAATGATCCTTTTCATCGCTATTATAAATAATGGCCATCTTCACCATCATCCAGTAATCTTACAATCTAATGCAGATCGGATATGATACAAAGGGAAGATGAGCACACAACTAGCATAATTTCCATCACCAATAGCCTCGGCATGAGCAGGATCCTTTCTTGAAATGATGGAAGCGACTTGAATCTCTCAGTATGATTTCATGCTCAATAATCATGGATATGAACTTCATTGCAGTGTGGCAATCACCACAAACACGCAAGTTCTTGGTAATCCGGATGGGCGCACCTGGTGGGGTCGTTAGGATTGCAAAGGCCAGAGCTAACTTCTCACTGTGTTCAAAGAGAAGATCTCCTTTCTCCTCATCATCAACATCATGAAGTGCAAAGCTTGTCTCAGGAATGTACCCCATGCCTTTGATGCGCTCTATCAAATCTGCAAGGATCTCATATATTTTTTCAGACTGTGGATGAGTCCTATCACCCACAAAGAAGGTTGTTGTGCCTTTCTTTCCTTGCACCCAACTGCAACCCGGCCTCTTCTTGATGCCCGTATGTTTCATTAACAATCTAATCCTGGAAACATCTTTCCAACGCTTGGCATTGGCATATATGTTTGAAAGCAATGTATACGAACCATCATTCTCTGAGTCCAACTCTGTTAATCGATCTGCAGCATATTCCCCAAGCTCAACATTGCCATGGATCCTGCAAGCACTGAGCAAGGCCACCCATACAATTGGGGTCGGTTCCATAGGCATGCTTTTGATCAGGTTCATAGCGTCATCCAAGCGACCAGCACGCCCCAAGAGGTCAGCCATACAAGCATAGTGCTCTGGCCCAGGAACAACCCCAGAGTTCTTGCTCATGCCATTGAAGTATCTCATTCCCTCATCAATCATTCCAGAATGGCTGCAAGCATACAGAACAACAAGGAATGTTACAGCATCAGGCACCAGGCCCAGTCTCTGCATCTCATCAAAAATTTGTAGAGCTTCTTCACCACGACCATGCATTCCATAACCTGTCATTAGTGAAGTCCAAGAAACTTCATTCTGATGCTCCAGGTTATCAAACACAACTCTAGCAGCATCAATGTCTCCCGATTTGGAATACATATCAATAAGGCAATTGGCCACAAACAGCTTCATAGAATCATACTGATTGCGTAGTACATAAGCATGAATTTGTTTACCAGACCTCAATGCACCCAAACGAGCACAGGCCATCAGGGCACAAGATATAGTAAAACCATTTGGCTTTAAGGGAAAATTCTGTCTTAGCATCTGGTAGAAAAGTTCAAGTGCCTCATTTGCTTCACCATGCTGGGCATACCCACCAATCATCACCGTCCAAGTCACCACATTTTTTGTGTCTGGTGATAGAGAATCAAAAATCAATCGAGCAACTTTGGCACTCTTGCATTTAGTATACATGTCAATCAAACCATTAATTACCATAATATCATTTCCAGGGTCATTTCCTTCCAAGTTCAGCATCCATTTAATTGCATAACCGTGAGTTTCTCTGCCACGATTTAGTGCTCCTGCAGAGGCACAACCCGAAAGAAGAGACACAAGTGTCACAACATTCGGCTCAGAGCCACAAGCCATCATTTGCCGAAACACATCCAGTGCTTGGTAACCATATCCCCTCTGCGCATACCCTGCAATCACAGCACTCCAAGTGACAACATTCAACTCAATCTTCGCCTCCCTCATCTTTTCAAATAAACCAATAACATTCTCAAATCTACCAACCTGAGAATACCCAGTTACCACAGCATTCCACGAAACCACATCCTTAACCTTCATCCCATCAAACACATTGTTTCCCTCGTCCATCATCCCACACTTGGCATACATATCAATAACCGCATTCCCCACAAACACATCCTCAGCCAACCCACTCTTAACAGCATAACTGTGAATCTGCATACCCCACTTCGGTTCCCCAAGCGAAGAGCACGAAGGAAGAACATTAACCAAGCTAACAGCATCCGGCTGCACACGAAAATCACCTGTCATCAAACCAAACATTCCAACCGCATTCTTTGAATCCCCACTCTGAGCATAAACCGCCGTAATCGAATTCCACGACACAACATCCCCAATCCCTCTCTCAAGCATTTCGTCGAACACCTTCCGTGCATCTCCCAAAGCCCCACACCTGCCGTACATTGCCACCACCGCATTGCAAACAAACACATTCGACTCAAACCCAGCCGCACACACAGCCCCATGGACCGAGGCGCCTCGCCGGAAGGAGCCAAGCTCGCCGCAGGCTTTGAAGACAAAAGGGTAAGTATAATGGTCAGGCTTCCACCCAAGTCTCTGCATTCTCCGGTAGAGACAGAGCACGTCTTCAAGAAACCCAGAACGCACGGCGCTCCGGATAAGCACGTTCCACCAGTAAACGGTGGCGGGGCACGGCGGGGCGAGGCGTTCGAGGACAGACAAGGCTTGTGAAGGAGCGTTGCAGGCTACGTAGGCAGCGATGAGGTCGGTGAGGGAGTGGGAGGCGCCGCGGACGAGGATGTGTTGGTGGACGAGGTTGACTTGGAGTAGAGACTTGCATCGTTTTAGAAGTAATGTTGGTGTGGAGGTTGGTGTAGTGGAGAAGAAGGCTTTGGTGATTTTGGTGGTGAAGGGTTTAAGGGAGGGTTTTGGACCAAACAAAATATGAAGCATGCTATGGACTAGTTACTGCATTCTAGGAATCAAAGTAGACTAAGGAGTAAATTGTGGTTTATATGGAAAAATCGTAAATTGTGGAAGAGTTATGTGTCAATAGATTAAGGAGTCGAGATTTTATGAAATTGAAGTAAATTCACACTCCTCACTTTAGAGGAGCCAGATCCGAAGAATAATGAGTTCATCTACTTAATAGTGCTCCAGTGGAGGAATTGTATACTGTTACATTCTTAACATTGAAAGAACAAAGATAGAAGGCAAGTATTTAAATACTTCACTGATCTAACTTGCCAAAACTCCTACCATAAGTACTTAAATACAATGCAAATGTTAATGAGCATTAGACATGCCTATTTCCTTCCATAACCCAGCTCACAGTTTAAATCTAACTCGTCGGTCTCTGCCAAGTCTCTTCTTTTTATCTCAAGATCCACCTCAGCAGAAATTAGTGCAGTCCTCTGTCTCTTTAATTCAACCTCCAACTCATCCACATGTTCCCTCAGTCTTATAACTTTTCCTGACATTTCGATAAATTTCTTCCTGTCCAAAACAGATTGAACATAAGGCTTCAACCAAGCTAAGTCAAATCCGAAGACATCAAGCTCTTCCCACAACTTTTGAATATCTGCAAACTTATCCTCAGTCATATCCTTGACCTTTGTAGTCTTTAGAATATGCAGTAGCTTACCCAAAGATTTGAATGCACATTCACTAAATGTACGAGATCTGTTCTTCTGGCATTCAATCAATGAAGGGTGCCATGAGCAGACTTCCTCAAGCAGTGGAACAAAATGTTTATCTATGAGCCCTAAACCCCTGAATTCTATAAGCGATGGGGTGGTGAAGACTCCACCAAGTTTCTCAACTACAGAAGGGCCAGCCTTGCCATCATTAGTAGCCTTAATGCAAAATGGTTCAGAAGCTGTTGTATCTTGTAAGTCAGCCACCTGTTCAGAAGAGATTGTCTTAGGTGCGGCTGAAAAGACTTGAGCTGAATTCACATTTGAAGGTTCCTCCCTGTTGGATTTTTTCTTTGAGGAAGTCCCAGTTCCCAGGTCTTTTACAATATCGGTTGGGGTTGTAACCTTGGTGCAAAATGGTTCAGAAGTTGGAGTATCGTGTAAGGCAGCCACCTGAGTCTTAGGAAATGCTGAAAAAACTTGAGCTTGCCCAGAATTCACATTTGAAGGCTCCTTCCTGTTGGATTCTTTCTTTGAGGTATTCTTAGTTCCGGGGTCTTCAATTTTAACAATTGGGCTTGCAACCTTTGCTTTTATAATACACTTGTTGCTCACAAGATAACCAGCAGTCCAGTCATAAAGCTCACTAGCAGGCACGAACGACTTGAAGCCCAACGCAGTCTGATATTCATTGAACAGTACAGTGCCTATGAACAAAAACAAAAACAAAAACAATCAAGAACACAAGATGGATCAGCAGGTACAAAGAAACAATGACGAACAAATCAACTCAAATTTGTTCACTCTGATATTCATTGAACAGTACAGTGCCTATGAACAAAAACAAAAACAATCAAGAACACAAGATGGATCAGCAGGTACAAAGAAACAATGACGAACAAATCAACTCAAATTTGTAAGTTACTACAGAAATGTGTAAATGAAATACGAATTCAATCAAGGTCAAGAGATAATGCTAATAATGCAAACAAGAAATACACACTGTGTGTAATATCCTGTACATACAGTGTGTTCTTTCTATAGAACAGTAGTAAAGAAATACCCTTTGCAGATTTTGTTATGGACTTCTTGCCGTCAAGTTGATTAACCAAGGTAAAGCTAAAGTGGGCAAGTCTACTCCACCCAGCTGGCAATCCTGAAGCATCTGCAACAGCCAAGTACATTAATTGATAACTGCTCCACAAGATTTTCATCATATTGCCTTGGACATAGAATAATCTGCCTGAAAAAGTGAAGACACATCAAAATTAAGCAGATGAAAAACTAATAACATGCAGTTATGGACCATCTCCATTCTACAACACATTTGGCTAGAAAATGCCGGAATACAGGACCATTTCCTCAAATTGTTGAGAGTTTGCAATATCCATGAACAGAGAGATTCGAAAAAGAACATGGCACCAATTCTGAAACTAAAACCTCATACTCACATGATAAAAGTAATTTTGAACCAATAAACTAATCTTAAGAATTTCAGATTTCTTTTGAAAACCAGATTGGAGCCTTCCTACATTCTGTTTTTGGGTATTGATGAATAAAGCCTATTACTTTAAACAAGTTCTTCTCAGCTAAAAGATATCAAGTACCTAGAGATCAATAACATGCAGTTATGGACCATCTCTGGCTTTATGAGCTATTATTGGACGACTACTAGCTAGCGTTCACCATATTGAGATACTAAGTGAATAAGTCAACATTATTTGGTGGCGGGATTGAAGCTTAGATGGTTGCTATTTTCAGAAGAATTAAAAGTTGAGCGGTACACACTCGGCATTTTCGTCCATCTTGATTTGCACCTTGTTGCTTAAACAACCCAAGCAAGGGCCACAAATTAATCATAAAGCTCCTCTTGTTTTCTATTTGGGGCTAATGAAGCTATCCATTCTACAACACATTTGGATAGAAAATGCCGGAATACAGGACCATTTCCTCAAATTGTTGAGAGTTTGTAATATCCATGAACAGAGAGATTCGAAAAAGAACATGGCACCAATTCTGAAACTAAAACCTCATACTCACATGATAAAAGTAATTTTGAACCAATAAACTAATCTTAAGAATTTCAGATTTCTTTTGAAAACCAGATTGGAGCCTTCCTACATTCTGTTTTTGGGTATTGATGAATAAAGCCTATTACTTTAAACAAGTTCTTCTCAGCTAAAAGATATCAAGTACCTAGAGATAAAAGCTTATTTACTGAGATTGAAATTTTATGGGTAAAACACTGAGCTTGGCCAGAACAGATCAGGCATGAAAACCCTACAGTTTGTCAACTTCCAAGTTAAGATGATGATGACATAATATACAACAGATTATAATCTTTAACATGTTCGCATAATGTAAACATAGAGAGAAGAGATGCTCACCATTTAAGACCACCGACGGTGAAAGTGTCAGAGTAATTTCGACTGTTCTTGAGCTCAGGTAAGTTGACTTTCCATATGAATGTGTCAGATACATCACCCTTCTCTTCCTTGATCTTCATTGTGCCAACTTTCCAAGTAATTTCGACTGTTCTTGAGCTCAGATAAGTTGACTTTCCATATGAATGTGTCAGATACATCACCCTTCTCTTCCTTGATCTTCATTGTGCCAACTTTCCAAGAGCTCCAAAACCCAGAGATGCACAAATACCACTCTACACTCTAAACCCTGGCTAGACTACCTAAGAGTGTTTTCATGGTGTGCATTTATTCTCCTTTATTGTGACCCACCAACTCTTTATTAGATTATTTTGAATCACACAATGTTGGATAAGGTTTAAAGTTGACAGATATTTTTGAATAAATGATAATTCAATTAATGAAATGGTGGTGTTATTCACACACAATTTTTCTCTATTCACACATTCCCTTTATTTTATGATCTCAACTTTTATTTTTCTAAGAAACATTAAAATTTGAGAGTTTCTATTGGGACCTCCAAATCTGCTCATTTGACCTCTCATTCTATTATGAATTATTAAATGACATATATAACCTACTATAAAATGACTATTAAGGACAATAATTATATCAAAAAATATTATTATTTATTTTACGTGGGCTTTCCCAATTCAATAATATTAGATTGTATTCCTTATTATTTTCCTTATCCATTTTCATTTTCCAATTTCACTACATACTCATTCAAGTATTCATATACATTTAAAAATATGATTAAGATCATGTGACATAAAAATGTAGGATATATATGTTGAAGGCATAAAACAAAATAAATCCTCTTATGATTTATGACCTAAATCTAAGTCAATCCATTATATTTGTAAAAAATAAAAAATAAACTAAAAATATTTAAATAATTAATCATGTGGTACAAACAATACAGAAAAAAAAAACATTAAAAAACAAATGATTTTTTTTTTTGCACAACTAAAATAGAAAAAAAAAAAAATAGTTCATGGCATTTTCTTATTGATTAGATATTAATTTTTGAAACTCAAGTTTGATTAAGAAATGTATATTTAGTTAAGATTTATAGAGTGATTAAATTATTGAAATGACTAAATTTTTTATTTTAAAGATAATAATTTTTTTGCAAATTATATGAGTGAGGTTATTTGAGGAAGTTTAGTGAGTAAATTTAGTATTTGAAAATTTGATAAGAGGTGTAGGTTAAGTGAGTAAATTTAGATGTTCCAATAAAAAACTCTTAAAATTTTGTTCAAACTAATATATATATATATATATATATATATTCAAAAATAACCAGTGCAGCTGCCTTCAAGCTTTAATTAATGAAACTGCAGAATACAAAAGGGAGAACATAAACCGTGAACCCCATATTACAATAAGCATTAAGAGAATGTCATGCAATAATAACATGAGTTTTCACTAAATCTATGTATTCTAACAAGTACCGATTAGTATTCTAATAAAAAAAATTAACAATCATCAATTAGCAAAGAGTGCTACCGACTACTCCATTTACTTTGATATAACAGACTCATAAATAATCAAAGGGAGTGACAAGTTGTGGCACCCCCAACACCCGAAAACTAGGCTGTAGGGGAGTCACGCACATCCACTAAAACTAGTCATAGGCAAGAATGAGTCCCAACCTCGAACCACTACTATGGTCACCTTTTAGATTGGGCTTCTAAACTAGGGATGACCTTCGTTGCTTCTCATGGAATATGATAAACCTTTTGAACACACATCAAACACATCAAGCTTTTGATCTGCTCCACCACTACGCATTCCGATGCGAGACATTCGTCCTCAAAATTCACCAACCTCATAGCCTCAATAATCAGATTTCATCAATGACACCCAATGCGCTTTTCTCAACCGCCCACTCCAAACCAAGCTTCATGGCATACAACTTCGGGATAAAAGGATTATTTAATCTGAGTTGTTGTTGTCCAACCGCTTAAACTAGCCCATCCACTTGATCTCGGAACACAGCTCCAATCCCCACAACTACCAATCGCGGAGACTGCCCCATCACAATTTAAGAGTATGTGTGGCATCTCAAGCTCGATCATTTTTTTGCTAAGAAAAAAGGTCTTTTATTCCTACTTGCAATAATAGTATTCAAACAAAATACCTGGAAATTTTCTTTTTCTTTTAAACCAAGTACATATGCTGATGCCCTGAACCCACAATGTCAATATATACTAGCTCCGCAGAGTCATATATTACACAAGTTTATAAATTAAATTGCCACAACAAAATAAACGTAAATGCTCCTCAAAGGTTACTACATAGCGGATGTCATAACAATGGCAAAACCAATAAAACTTGCTTCCTACCCGTACAACTGCAAACACACTATCTTAGCTTCAACCACGATTACCCTGACATGCAGGATTAACTAATACACCATCAAATAGTGCACCGAGTTGCCACACAATAAACCCGGTAAGCTTATGAAAGCTTGTATGTGTCACGCCCCTGACTTTTAACACAATAAAAATCGATATATAATCCCATAATTATACATGTGTGATCGTTCAGCCATCAATAAAAAATACCTGAAAACTTTTTCCCTTTAAACCAAGTACATACTGATGCCCTGAACCCTAAAAAACAATATACACTCGCTCCACAGAGTTATATATTAAACAAGCTTACGAATTAAATTGTCAACAACAAAATAAAACGTAAATGCTCCTCATAGCTCACTACAAGCAGCAGTCTTAATAACGGTAAAGTCACAAACTTGGTTTCTTACCGTAAAGTTGCAAGCACGCTACCTCAGCTTCAGCCACAATTACCCTGACTTGCAGGATTAACCCCTACATCGTTTGAATAGTGTACCGGGTTGCCACACAACAAACCCGGTAAGGTTTTGCAAGCCCGTATGAGTAACTCAAAACCACACATGCACAACTTGCCCAACGAGGAAACCCATCAACTCGTAAAAAGGGACACACACCCTGTTTTCCCAAAATAGCACATTCTTTTCCCAAAAGAAACAAATACAAGTCACCCGGTGACAACGTCATATTAATTGAAACTCTGACAATTCAATATGCATTTCCTAAAAATCACAATAAAGGTCACACCGTGACCAAATCATATAAATTGAAACTCTGATAATTAAATATGATACACAAGTCCTCCCCGGACATTTAAAAGAAAGAATCCCCGAAACTCCCTATTAAAACACATTCTCAAATCAACACAAGTCACCCCGTGACAAAATCATAATAATTGAAACTCTAACAATTAAATATGATACACAAGTCCTCCCAGGACATTTAAAAGAAAGAATCCCCCAAACTCCCTTTTAAAAACAAGTACTCATGACCATCAGATAGCTCCCCGCTACCCCCCATGATGTACCATGGCAACAGACTAGAGCTCTAATTGATCGTATCCACAAACCTGGCCAAAGGCGTGAAGTCCCGATATATTTGCCTGAGGTCACTCCCAGCAACCCCGAATCCTCGGACCTCCCCAGTTGTCAGATCAAAACCTTTCAAAACGGTCACTCAGGACCAAAGTTACTCAACTCACAAAAGGAGATGTCACCCAGTGACCTCCAATCATCAGACCTCCCCGGTCGTCAAATCAAAACATTAAATCAAATTAAAAAGAGAAATCACCACTTGTGACTCTCAGATCTTCCGACCCCCGGTCGTAAGATCAAAACATTCAAATCACATCAAAGCAACTCACACCAAATCTTGACATTTTTCAAACAATAGATCGAAATTCCCAATTCCTACACAATGTTTCCCGAAAAGTCAAGCCCCAAAACAATAGAATGAAACCCATCAATACCTATTGCTTCAATTCACTCATCAACCCACAAGAATATACATATTCCACGTAAATATATATATACATGGTCATTCACTCAGGAAGGTCACTAATACCAACTATAGTTTGCAGTTAACTAAATAACTCTCAAAACAATAAGGTCAACCCGTTCGTGAATGAACTTCGTGAGATTACTCACCTCGAAACTCCCGCTGCGTCTTCAATATAGAACAAATCATCCAACCACAAGATAACCGTCCAATAATACTTCGTCAAGTACCTAATCACATACGGTTTGAACTTAGTAACGATTCACAAAAGATTTAAGTTCGAAACCCTTGTTTTGTACTAAAATCCCCAAAGTGGCGCCAATAGAGGCGAAACCACATCCGAGACCTCCCAAAGTCTCCAGAATACTTCCAGTCGATCGGATAGTCGGATCCTCACGGATCGAAACATCGAACGGTCCGAAACCGTAAAAACCCTAACATACTCATACTATCTCCAAAAATTACAAACAATATTTCGAAATGCTCGTATTGACGAGTAGATCGAACTCAGGAACAGAAACTATCCCTGAGGTGGCTGGAAACTACTGAAAACCACGCCACAGTGGCGGTGCCGCCGCCAATCCAAAGTCAGAATTTGGAAAAACTTCCAACACCAAAGTTCTTCATCTCAACCCCAATTTCAACTTTCATAACTACAACAAAGTCCAATTATAAACCAATCAATAGAATTTTACCTTAGAACAAATCAGACTTATTGAAACTCTAGAATTTCAATTCCAAAATTCTACCTCCACGAGTTGAATCGATGCAAGCCACCTTGTGGGAAGCATTTATGTCCTCCGAGCTCCAAAAGCCCTCAAGAATCACTGGCAAAGGCTGCTGGAATCTCCAGTTCGGACGAAGGCGATTTCGTCCCCAACGTGGCTTCTTCTCAGCCTTGCAGCGCCCACCACAGCTTATCCTACGCTCAATGGTTACCACAGACGTGTAGAAGAGGTTAAGGCGAAGAAAGCCCACTTGGAATAGCGTCCAATGGTGGCCGAAGGAGGAAGAAAGAAGCCGGCGAAGTGGAGAGGCGACTCGGGGTCGGGGAGAGAGAAAACAAAGCTGGGTTTCCGTTTTTGGAAATCTGGCCTTATTTGCAAATTCCTGAAATTTTTGTCCTTTTATACCAAAATAGAAAGTTTTTCCAAAGCCCATAACTTCTTCATACGAACTCCGATTCTCTCGTTCCACATGTCCACTAACTCGTATCGACGCGCTCTACAACTTTCGTGAAGGAAGTTTTGGGAGAATCTCAATGTATCAAAAGTCAACCATGAACCCCCCCCCCCCCCCCATACTTTCCGAATAAAAATTCATCCGAAACACTTCCGCTCCATCCACGAGCCACAAAACCATCCGATAATTACTAATTAAATTCCAGAAAATCCTCGAAAAATAAATACGAATTTCCGGGGCATCACAGTATGAGTAACTCAAATACATCAAATAAGCAACTCACACCAATTTCAATAACACCACCAATCAACTTAAAGAAACAACTCAACCATGATTCCTTCCAACAGTCCAAGTCCTTTCTTCAGAAGGAACAACACAAGTCACCGTCGTGACACAAGCATATTGTTTGATAACTCAACAAATCAATATGAAATTCAAAGTCCCTTATGGAAAATAAAAGAAAAAATACTATCGAAACTCTCTTTTAAACTACATACTTATGAGTCTCAAACAACCTCTATCGTTACCCCCATAAGCTACAATGGTAGACAGACTAGAGCTCTAACTGATCGTAATCACTCATCCAGCCAAAGGTGTGGTTCCCAATTACATGCCTTGGTCACCATCTATGACGTATGATTTTTAGACCCATCTGATCTTCAAACCAAACATTTGAATAAGTCGCACACGACCTAAAAATGTTGCATTAATCTAATAAAAGATTTTTCCCATCCCTGATCACCATCTGTGACTCTTGGTACAAAGGCCAATACGTTTAAAATAAGTCACGCGTGACTAAAAAATAACACATCAATCTCAACACTTTTCAAACAATAGAAAACATATTTTTCCACTATATTGTTTCACGAAAAGTCACATTCAAAACAATAGTATGAACACAATCATGCATATTGTTTCATCTCACATCATACTCACAAGAATATATATATTTCACACACACACACACACACACAAACATATTTCACACACACACACACACACACGTAGTCATTAGCTCAGGAATGCCACTAATACCAACTATAGTTTGTAATTAAATAAATAACTCCCAAAACAATAAGATAACTCCGTACGTAAATGTTACTCACCTCGAAATTCTTGCTGCGTCAAAGCACTTTGTCAAGCACCTAAGGAAAGTATGGCCTCAAATCAGTATACAAAACACAATCAATTAAAGTTCGAATCCCTATTTGAACTAAAACCCATAAGTAACAAGTCCCGAGAGAGAGTTTCTCTCCTCGTCGTTCTCGTAGCCGTCAGGCCGTGTCCTTGTTTGATGACTACCTTTCTCCCCGAGCTCTCTTCTATTTTCCTTCTCTCCCTTCTCCCTTGATCCAAATGGCTGGTTTAAATGTCACTTCCAAACTCGCGGCGGCTTTGGCAATTGGAGGTGACTAATTCCACAGTAAGGACGCTGTGGAGGATCTGACGGAGCTAACTTATCATTGGTTGGTGAGCTGTCTGATCTCGATGGAACTAATGAAGACGGCGGTGCACTGTTTCATGGCATAGATTGGGCAAGTCTGGCCCATCTAGGAGCATGGTTTGGTGATTCGAGAACTTCCAAATGGAAGATTCCTCTTCCGCTTTGTTAATCTGAAGGACAAACAACGGGTTTTGGCAAAATAGCCATGGTATTATCAATCGGCGACCTTGGTTCTAGCAGACTATGATGGTGTGGGAGAGGTGATGGATGTGCCTCTCAATCAGCTACCGATCTAGGTTCAGATCTCTGGGCTACTGTCGGCCTTTATCACAACAGCCTGGGTTCAGAAGATCGCGGGATGTTTGGGGCTGGTGGTTCATGTTGATGAGCGGCGATTATGACGTAATGAAGAGGTGAAGGTTTTGGTGGTGGTGAGTCTGGATCGTTCCCTTCCAATGCATTTTAGGTATTCATTTTCTGATTCAATTGTCAAAGACTTGGATGTTGAATACTTGAATGTAAAGGGTTTGTGTGTGGTCTATGGTTTCTTCTAACATGGGGTGGGAGGTCGTAGTGGTCCTCCGATGGGAGATTGGGATCTGAATATGGGAGCGGCTTCGTCTGAGGAAGGAACGAAGGGAGTGGCGCTGGCAATAGGATAAGTGATAGTGGTGGATGTTGCTTCGCGTTCTAAGGGGTGGGTATACCACCGGGTTTTGATGCCTTGCTGACACCTAAATGTGTTGGAGATCAATCTCGGGTTGAGCCTTTGTTGTTGGAAGGGAGGGAGAACTCATTGCTTCCAGATATTAAGGAGGTTGTTGAGAAAATGCATCCCATGGTTGGTTCTTCTCTTGGAAAGTGGGGTGGAGGTGGAACTGTTGCTTCCCTGCTGAAAAAGGAAGATTGGGAGATGGTGTTGATCCTGAGCTGTTGGATTCTGATGGGTTGTCAGATGGGGTTGTGCCACTGGTACCGGTTAGCCTGAATTCTTCCGGACGTACAGAGGAAGCACAGGATGGAGGTTGCATCTTTCAGCTTTGGTTTGAAGGTTTCCCCTACCAAAAAACTACAATTTCAAGTAGTGAAGCCTTCATCCCCCATTGGTGGAAAGATGGGGACTGGCAAGAAGCACAAACCTAAGATTCTCTCAACTACCAGACGTCGTGCTCTGCTATCCAGGCTTGAAGAAGAGGCTATTGCTCAGTGATAATCTTCTTATAAGTTTAGTTTTTTCTTTTTGTTTCTTTTATTTGTTTTTTAATAATGGAACAAAGCTCCGTAGCGAAGGTTTAGGGCCCAATTAAGGCCTTTTTTTTAGTATTTCCCTACTCTCGTGCCCTACCATTTTGAGCATGTTGTGTTTGTCAGTATAGGGTTACGTTTTAGGTTCTCATTTTATCAGGGCCATACACATGGCAGGTTCCTATGTAACTTTGTTGGCCAAAGTAATGAAAGTGTTTGTGTTTCTTCTCAAAGGGTTCCATAAGTATTGCCAATCGAGGCTAAACTTCATTCGAGACCACCCAAAGTCTCCAGAATACTCCTACGATCAATATGAAAAAATAACAAGTCGATTGAACGGTTGGATCCTCACAGATCAAAAACCAAGATAATCGAAATCGGCAAAAACCTTAACATTATCAAACAATCTCCAAAAGCTACGTATCATATATCAAAATGCTTGTATTAATGAGTAGATGATAATGAAGTAAGAAACTGCCCTAGACATGGCCAGACACACTGCCACGCGTAGCCACAAGCAGCTGCACATGCCGCCGGACCAAACTTAAAACCAGCAAGATCCAACTGTCCAAAATGGAGTTTAAACTACGAGGATCAACTTTAATACCTGGGACTTGAGCCAATTTAGCCTAGATCACCGCCGCAATCCAAAATCCATTGTTCTCCTTGAGTTGCAGCTCTAGATTGAGAATAGATCAAAACCATCCCAAAGATAGAAAGATGAGGCTTCCACTAGAAAAACATGATTGGTTTCACATCCAACCGTCGCCGTTGAACTTTACGGCTTCAATCCACCATGCTAGCTGTAAATTGCCGCAAGCCACCACCATAGGGTGGATCGAAATGAGGAGGCGAACAAGTCTGTGTTGGTGCCGCTGGCTGAAGTGGCCGGAGATCGGAGAAAACACCGGGTCAGAAAACCGGGTTTAGGTCGGGTTGACCAAAAGCTAGAGAGAGTTTGGCTTTCTAAAAATTTCAGGAAACAATACCAAAATGGAAATTTTCGTTTTGTGTGCATTATTTCCGGAAATTTCTCAATTTATACAAAAAATTTCTAAAAATACAAATAACTTTCGTTGACTATAACTTTCTTATACAAACTCCGATTCACGCGTTGCACATGTGAACTTGTATTGATGCGCTCTACGACTTTCGTGAAGGAAGTTTTCAGAGAATCTCAACGTATAAAAAGTCAACTTTCGCACCCCCTAAAATGACGCTTTCCGAATAATTATTCATCCGAAAATAATTCATTTCACAAACAACAAAGCACAATACCCATAATTTATACAACTGGTCCATTATTAATTGCAAGAATTAAATAACGAAAATCCATGTTATCACATGATTACACGCATTTTTATACATATAATTATATCTAAAATACAAGAATTAAGCTAATCCTCAAGTTAATTAATATATAGTTAATCCATTTTTTTTTATTTATAGGTAATAAGTGGAGTTATGGAAATTGCGAGAAAACAAAGCGAAAATGGAGCTAACTGGAGTTATTGACAAAAAAGACGAAAAGTCGACAAGAGTCAGCGGGTCAATGCAAGCAAATATGTGAAAATAATTGGTTTGAGCTCGAAAAAAAAAAAGCAAAAGAAGAAGAAGAAAATTGAAGCAAAGAAAAAGTTGTATCAAGTAATTATTTGATTAATTAACCCTTGTATTAATTAATTAACAGATTAATTAATCAAGAGATTAATTAATTATGCTCAGCAAAATGTCCCGTGAGCAATTAAACCATAATTGCTTGCTTAATTAGGTTGAGCCAGTTGGAGACTACCACGTGCTTGAGTGCCAGACCATCCCTCTCTTTCTCCTTGCCCACTCCCATGCTGCCACATGGCAGCCCTTATCCCCCCTTTCCTCTTAGTTATGAAAGCAGTAGCCACCCATTTAATAGGAACTCTCTCTTCTCCAATTCGACACACACCCAAACCCCATCAGACTCTATCCTCTCTGACCTCACCCTACCAGTGCCGCAGACCCAGATCCATGTTCTCCATCCTTTCCTCCAACAGTAGCCGCACACACCCACCTTCATATTTGTCATTCCTTCCCATTTTCTCTCACCCATCACCTCACACTCTCTCCTCTTCCCTTCTTCAATTTTTATTTCAATCTTTTGGGATTGGACACTCAAGGCTTCAAGCGAATCATCATCAAGAGCACATCCATTTTTGGGTAGTTGAGTGAAGAAATCGCTTGGTTCATACTAGCCCATAGCTAGAAGTGACCAAGCTATCTCTCCTCTCTCTTCCTTATTATCTCTTTCATAATTTTTCTATGCTTTTGGTGATGTATTTGATAATGGGTTGTGAGTAGTTCAATTTTGGGAGTTAGGGTTGTGAAGCCCTAACTCATCTTGTATAAATATTGATGCTTTACTTTTAATAAATGCAATTTCCATTGTGTATGCTTTAAATCCGAATTTATTGGTCCTTAGAAGCATGTTTCTAGGCTTTGTCACCCTTTGAAATTATGTTGTGGGCAATTGTGATGAATAGATTGATAAATTGACAACTTATTAGTCTTGTTGCATCTAGGATTTAAGTGTGGTGACCATTAGCTATCTTAATTGTAGCTAAGCTTGCTTGGGTCTCTATTATCTTGCTCTCTAGGCCTCTAATTTTGGATATTGCGGCCTTAGCCGGCGTAATGCCCAAATTAGAGAGTTGATTGTGGCCTTAACCGGCATAATCAATACACCGAAAGGATAATTGGTTTAGTAGCCTTAACCGGTACTAGATACGGGACTCGACACATATAAGAAATGCATACATTTGTGAAATTGGCGTCGATATTTGCAGGATAGTTAGTGTGAATCACCCGACACTCCCATGTTCCCATTAATTTGAAAATCCAAATTTAATTTCTTGCTTGATAATTAGTTGTTTGCTTTTATTTTAGTTTGCATTTAATTTAGTTAATTCTCAATTCAAAACTCCCAAACAAAATTCTACATTCCACTGTGCATAACTCATTTGGACTACAAGTTAGTGGCTTTGATTAGGCTTAGTATGAGCTAAGCCAAGCATTGCCGAGGCTTGGTGCCTTGTGAATATTATTTTACTTTATTTTATTTTTATTTTTTCATTGTATGCATTTGAGTGATACTAGCGCCAATTACCTCGGTTAGGTCCAACACCTAATCCTCGAGGTACGATAATCAAGGTTTTAATACTTCCCTTACTTGACAACGATTCGTACACTTGCGAAAGTTTATGAACCAAGTCAATGGCACCGTTGCCGGGGATTAGGGTCTTCGGATCTTAATCCCTTGGTCATTGGCATTTAGGGTCACTTTTAGCATACTTTTATTTTTATTTTTATTTCTCATTTCTTTGTTTAGTTGTTTAGTTTCTAATTTTATTTTTCACTACTTGTTAAGTTTCTTTTCCTTTCTCATCCTTTAATTAATTATCAAATTTTGTGATTGGTAAGCTTGTTGAATATTTTGTGTTTATTTGGTTATTGAGGTGCTTAATTTTCTAGTGGTTCTTTATAGGTGCATGAGTAGTATGTTACTACTTATCAATTTGAGAAGTGGTCTCACTTTGCAAAGACTTCCTAGACAAAGGCCAAGGAATCGTTCACGAACACCTCCAAGAGATCCCTCACCGAGTCCGATTAGATCACCGGTTAGAGAGATGGCGGAGAGACCTATTAGGAGTTTTCTAGACCTTCCATGACCAATACGGCATCATGCTTAGTACTTCCGGATAGAGATGTGGACTTTGAGATCAAGCCACAACAATTGAGCATCTTGCCTATTTTCCTTGGGATGCCATCCGAGAAGGCCATCAACCACATGCAAGACTTTGAGGCGATTGTGAGCACTATGTCAAAGGGTGGACTTCCAGAAGGTGAGTTCAAGATACGGTTGTTTCCTTTCTCACTTAGAGATGATGCAAAGGGATGGCTTTTGAAGCTACAACCAAGGAGTATACGACCATGGGATGAGTTGATAGATACTTTCTTGGATGCTTACTATCCACCACACAAGACCACTAGCATGAGACATGAGCTCTTACTCTTCGCTCAACGCGATCATGAGACATTTTGGGAGGCATGGGATAGGTACAAGGATATTTGCAATGCATGTTCCCATCATGGTTTGACTAAGTCAATGATGATTGACGGTTTCTCTGGTGGTTTGTTGCCACATGAGAGGAGGAGGGTTGATGTTGCCGCTCAAGGTTCACTACATAGTCATGGTCAAACCGAGGCATGGGATATACTTGAGCACTTGGGTCGACAATCGAGGCAATGGGATGATCATGACTCTAGGAGAGAAAGATCGAGGAAAGATCCATATTATGACACTAAGAGCACTCATGAGACACGGGTTGCCCAAGAGAGCTCTAGTGCGGATTATAGAAAGCTTGAGAGGAAGCTTGATCAACTTCTTCAACCTCAAGAGCGTGGTGCACCTACACATCATGTAAAGGCCGCCTCTATGCCTTGATCACTATGTCTACTTTGTGAGTCACCTACACATGCTACTAGTGAGTGTCATTTTGCCTCTAGCTATCTAGATTTTGTTGATGAGCATATGCTAAAGCGGTTGGTTGTTTTCCAAATCGACCAAGGAATGACCCATATTCAAGTACTTATAATCCGGGGTGGAGAAATCACCCAAACTTCTCATGGAGAGATAGTGGAGGATCTTCTAGTGCACAACAAGGTGGTGTTTATTCTTATGGAGGGCAACAAGGACCAAATTCTTCATTTCTTGGTTCTTATGGCCAAGGGTCTTCATTTGGTGCTTCTCATGGAGGTTCTTATGGTTCTCATGCACAAAATGCACCTCCCGGGCTTCAAAATAGGCAAGTATGTGCATTTTGGCCCTACTACTCTTTTATCATCATCTAGGGATCTTCATCAAGGGCGGAGGAATAAGGAGGAAGCTACTTCATTTACTTCTATTGATACACATGGTTCGTCTTCAAGATTGAGTTCTAGGGATGAGGAAGGTTTCGGCCCTACTAAGCAAGGTGAGGCCGTGAAAGCTACGGATCCTAGCTTGGCCGAAAACACCTTTAGGGATCATTCTACTAGTCAGGCTACATTTTCAAATTTGAGTTCTAATGGTTCACCACCTATTTCATCATCTAGTGAGCATCGGGAACAATATCAAGGGGGAAGTAATATGGAGGAAGACTATTCTCATATATCTTTGGATTCTAGGGATATGAGTGGACCGATCCATTCTATACTAGGCAAGGCCTTGAGGGCTAAGAACCCTAGTGGGATGGTTACCACCCTTATGGGTTCAAGGGGGAGTCTCACTTTTTCTCCACCTCTTGATTTGACTCCATCAGAGCCTAGACTTCCGTATCCATAAGTTAAGAGGGCTCAAGATCAAAAGAAGAGGAGGGAAATACAAAAGCAAGAGTTCATTGAGCTATTCAAGTCCGTTAACATCACTATCCCATTACTTGATGCCATCAAGCAAGTTCCGGCCTATGCAAAGGGCTTGAAAGACATATGCACTAATATGAGGAAGTTTGTGGAGAATGAGGATGTGTACTTGAGTGAGGATGTGTACTTGAGTGAGCATGTGTCGGCTGTACTTCAAAGGAGGTTGCTAATAAGAGGAAGTTTGTGGAGAATGAGGATGTGTACTTGAGTGAGCATGTGTCGGCCGTACTTCAAAGGAGGTTGCCTCATAAGCATAGTGACCCCGGATCTTTTACTATTCCTTGTACCATTGGGTCACGAAGCTTTGATCGAGCATTATTAGACTTGGGGGCTAGCATTAACCTTATGCCCTATGATGTGTACAAGACTTTGTCATTGGAGTCGATCAAGCCTCTAAAGATCAAACTTAAGATGGCGGATAGGAGTATCAAGTACCCTCGTGGAGTGGTGGAGGATGTTCTTGTCAAGGTAGATGAGCTCTATGTGTCGACCGATTTTGTTGTACTTAACATGGACCCTCCTTATGAGGATGATGATGATGAGTTACCTATCATTTTTGGTAGAGAATTTATGGCAACTGCCGGGGTCAAGATTGATGTTAAGAAGGGTTTACTCACCATGACAGTATTTGACACTACTATAGGGTTTCAGATTTTTGATGCTATGAGGAATCCATTATATCACCTTGATGAGTGCTTCCAGATTGATGTTATGGATGATATTGTTGGAAAGAACTTTATTGAGCATTCATCGACGGATTACATGGAGACTTGTACTGCTCAAGGTGAAACCGAATTTGAGAGTAAGGAGCATGTTGAGGCTATTGCACACTTAGAGGCATTGACACCATATTTGCCTAGACGTGTTCCAACAGTTTTACCTTTGCCACCTATTCCTTCATATGAGACCCCACCAGATTTGGAGCTAAATACTTTACCTTCGACTTTGAGATATGCATTTCTAGGAGAGGGGAGTACATTACCTGTGATTATCTCATCGAAGTTGAGTAAAGTTGAGGAAGATAAGCTTCTGAAGGTGTTACGTGAGCATAAGAGAGCTATTGGTTGGACTATTGCCGATATCAAAGGCATTAGTCCATCCAAGTGTTAGCATCACATTTACTTGGAGGAGGGGTGTAAGTCCACATGAGAGGCTCAGAAGTGGTTAAATCCTCCCATGATGGAGGTAGTGAAGAAAGAGATTATTAAGCTTCTAGATGTTGGAGTTATTTTCCCGATTTCTGATTCGCCATGGGTTTCACCAGTTCAGGTTGTCCCCAAAAAGGGAGGAATTACAGTAGTGCAGAATGAAAAGGGTGAAGATGTGCCACAGCGACTTCAGAATGGATGGAGGGTTTGTATTGATTATAGAAAGCTTAATGGAGCGACAAGGAATGATCATTTTCCACTACCTTTCATTGATCACATGTTGGAGAGACTAGCAGGTTATAGCCACTATTGTTTCTTAGATGGCTATTCAAGGTATAATCAGATTGCTATTGCTAAGGAAGACCA
>BDJD01010083.1:2891-25759 GCA_002564525.1 Rosa multiflora
CATAGATTTTCATTACTCAATAATGCTAGAGCGTGACTGCATGGAGGTCAAACATAATATATTAGCATATCCAATTGTTTATTATAGATACTATATATGGTACGGTTCTCATTTTTTTACATTGACAAAAGAGTCTCACTCAAGCTCTTTTAACATACGAGCTGTATATTAAGAAGTAATTCGACCTGAGCAGAGCCTAGAAACGCCGTAGATGAGAGCTATGATAACTTCATTCGAGCTTGAAACAAATTAATACTTATCTCACGATTAAATACGAGTTGCTCACTCTATTTGCAAGCCGGCATAGCTAATTAAACTCACTCACTCAATGGCAGGCTTGCTTATTTCATTTAAAATCCGGTTCCGAATGAGCTTAAAAAAGCCACACTCAGTAACTCAAGAGCTGTATTATCAAGTATGTGGTGATGGTTGAAGTCCATCAGAATGGGCACAACAAATACCACAACGACAACACTATGATCGTAGCATCGTCTACACTCGATCTACAGGATGGTACAACCATGGACTCATGGAGGAAGGTGCCGCAATATTACTATTCATGGCGGCCAACGGTCACAGTGTGGTGGCCGTGCACGGTGCACTAGTCCATAACAGTTGATAGACATCAGTTAAAAACTGATGTCTATTTCAGTCAGCAACCGATGTCTAATGTGATAATATTAGACATCGGTGGAAAACTGATGTCACTAGCATACTTAAACATCGAAATTTCAAGAGAAACTGATGTGGCATATATGTTATACAGCATTATTACTTAGAATTTTCGATGTCTAAACAAAACTTTAACATCAGTTCTTTGTGTAGACCTAATGTAAAAAGTAAAAACAAGATCAGTTTCCTAGTTGTATATGATATTTGAGATGAATTAAACATCAGTTCTTTGTTAGTTTGTGTTTATGAATCCAAATTTACACATTACAAAATGACTTGAAATGTGATGCGGTATAGTTTTACATATTATTGCTATTGCTCATATAACATAAGAGACTAACGAAAAACACTAAAAGTACCTGAAAATTGAAAAGCAACATATTTTATTAGCACCAAATGTAAATAATACAACAGAGGGGGACATAAGGCCTGACCTCCTAGTACAACAACATATAAACAAGAACTACAACTGCAAGAACAAGCATAATGGAAATCAATTAATATGTATTGACTAATTCTATAATACTTGATCTGCCCAAACGCTAAACACATAAGCATTGACAATGAAACTGTAGCTCTTTCCATCAAATCTGCTGATCTTTTGGGAGTTGCCACAAAGATGTCATCTTTCTAATTCAGCAACTATTCAAAAGTAGTTCATTAATGTGAGCAACATATGATATGGACAAGAATGGTCAGCGTCAGCAAAGAGGTGAAAAACAAAAACAGTCAAAATTGAATTCTGACAAAACAAAAACAAAAGACCAATAATCATACTAATGATGACAACTGAGCTCTTATATAGTAAATGTTATAAATATCATCATTTTTAACATATACAGTTGATGGAACTAAAAAACCTCTAAGACAAACAAATATGAATTACTTTAATAATTAATCTAGTTTGGCCTTGCAACTCCAAAGATTAGCTTGAAATTTAGAATGTACTTCAGAGTAGATGTTTATAATAATTATTACCTGGAGTCATAAGTTGATAGATATTGATCAAGTCATCTGCAAATAAGCAAAAGAGACAAAGGAAACATTAGTCTCTATTGATTAAAGAAAAACACAGCAAATAAGCAAAAGAGACAAAGGAAATTTCCATCTCCATAGCATTGCACTAAAACTGAATTAAAGAACCCAAACAAATTGCATGTACATAGTAACTTGAATTGGAAAAAATAAGTCAAAAATTGCTATCCTTTTGCAATTTAGAAAGGATAGTATAAAACTCACCAAGAACTTACTGCACTTTCAGTTTGGTTAATTAGGTTCAAAAGTCAGATCCATTTTTTCCTCAATGAATACCCTGTTACCAATCTGACCATATATAAAACAAACAAAAAAATAGAGTATTAATTTGTTGCAGCAATAGCAATAATCCAAGCAACACACAACACAAACAAAACAAAAGTCAGCACAATGGCCAATTTATCTAGACAACAAGTTAAAAAGTGTGAAGCACTTGCAGATTGGAAGCAAAGTTCATTGTCATATTTCCGTTTTGCATATTAGAGCAAATTACCATATTAATGAAGGATATAAGTTCACCATAAACTAAACAATTACATTCAAATAATCAAAAGATTGATATTGTCAATTTAAACTCGTAGGGAAGAAATTACCTATAATCGATAATCGATAAGAAATGATAGCTTAGGGTTCCAATTGAAAATGGAATTTGAGATGAACAGATAAACCATAACCTAACAATTAAGAGGGCAAGGCCTAATATACATCAATGTCGATTAAATGAGAAAAAGATTAAATACTACCTGATCGAGATGCAAACTCTAAATTGGAGTGATGGTGACCCATTATGTTTAGGCGATCACGTTTGAGGTGATAGGTTGAACCTTGAGCCCTGATAAACCATCATATAATATTAAGTCCATGTGAAACATCATCTTATCAAACTAAGAGCAAATAAGAGAAACCAATGGATGAAATGCTAGTGCGAGCTTTTAGAAATGTTAGAAATATTAAGTAGGTGAGTGAAACATAATGCAACCCACCAAGCGAAATGAACTGTATTGAATCCAAATAAGGATTCAAGTTGGGTAGAAACGCAGAGTTCTCTTGTCCATAACCGAGCCGATCCCTATGGCGTTTACCCTAAATACAAACCTTGCCGTCCACCACTAGCGAAGAGTGAACAACCCACAAGAAATATCCATTTTACAAAATGGAGTTGAAGAGTCTGGTTAAAGAGATTCGAGACTGATTGAGAGAGAGAGAGAGAGAGATGGTGACAACTTGAGCCAATAACCATCGATGGGTTAGACTGCGTTTGGATTTTCTAGGGTTTGAGAGTGGAAGATGGTAAGGAAGTAGATGGAGGGAGAGATTACGGGTGTCTTTTAGAGGAATGGGGAGAGAAGCATAGTGATATGCGGGAGTGGGAGCAGTTTTTTCCCTTTTCATTTGTGGTCGTGATATGAGGGAATTTTAAGCGAGCTCTCCACACTTCTAAAATTTCCAGTAATTTTGAAAAAGACATTTTACATTAATCCCTATAAGGCATGATGTTTATAATATTGTAAGACATCGGAATTACGAGAATATGATGTTAAAGAACTTACGACATCAGTTCTATACTAATCTGATGTCTCTTAGGTGATGTCTATTAATGGTTTTGTAGTAGTGCATGAAGGGGAGGAGGATATAGTTGTTGATAGATAATATAAGCAATTTATTTTCTATTAATTTAAGTTGTTATCCCACATCAATGCCTTGTGGTTTATGTTGTGTTGGTTGATCAGTGCTTTCATTTTTTCTCTAACCATGTCATTTGGTACGGACCATGTAATTGTAATCAGTTTGTTGAATGAAACTGATTGAAGCTTTCTATATGTCATGTGATTACTGAAAATGGCAAAGTTTTTAGTTACTTATAATATGAGTGTCTTTATCGTGTGCATTATATCGTTCTTACATTAATTATTGATTAATGTCTATTCTGGTGTTCAAGTGGCTAATCAATGTCTCTCATGTTTTTTGTTGTAGATAATAGCACCATCAAAATCTACCTCAACACCGAAGAAGTCAAATGATAAGGGACTCAAACTGAACAAAACTAAGTCATCAAAAAAGTCAGGTTCGACATCAGCTGATGCATCCATTTCCAATATAAATGGCAAATCTAACAAGAAGGATGAAGAGACCGGAGGTTTGAAGCTACTTGAACGGTGTTGTGTGACAATGTCACGTATTTCAAGGCACAAGAGCTTAAGGCAGAAGAAAGTGGTTATCTTCAACGTAAAAGGGACTCCATGTGGGAAGGTAGCGAAGGAAATGCAATCATATATTGGTGTCTTAGCCTGTAGAAAGATACCAATCATAAGGACAACTTGGAGGTGTCACAGCCGAGGAGAAAGAGAGAATCTGGTTACATGTTCAGGTATATCGTTATCTATTCATGAAGTTATTATTAGTGGTTCATATTCCTATAACTTCTACCTTATGACCTTAAGTTTCTGGTTTTTAATTATGAATGATAATAGAATTTGGCCCTTTTGTTTGTCTTCCCACTTATAAGAACTATGTTTGTGTACGCAGGGGGCATTTGAGATTGGTCCTGAAAAAAGAAAACTCGTATTGGAATCAACTGCATCAAAATGGAGGTATTTCAAGTCTCGGCTCACTAGGCATTACATTATGCCTTACTTGGATGACCCTGAATCCTTAAATTTCCTTCCAGATGATTATAGATTCATCAGTAAAGATCATTGGACCCAAATTGTGGCTAAACAGACAAACCCAAAATTTATTGTAAGTTTTACATTAAGGTTGTTGTGTTAGGTTATTACATTAAAGAGGTATATGAATTGAGTGCATATGTTTTACAAGAAGTGCGTAGGATGGCACAAGCGCAGCGTGAGAATAATAAGTATCCCTACCAAATGTCTCGTAAGGGATATGTTGGGTTGGGTTGGAGGAAGAGCTGGTAAGTTATGGGTATTGGTTAGGTAATTTGTTAATCTGGCTATTAATTTATATATCACCACAAATTTAGTAATAAATCTTTTTGGTAGTCTGCAACAATGAAGGAGGAGGAGGAGGAGGAAATCGATAGAGCAACACTATGGATTGCTGGACGACAAACCAGGCAGGAAACCTTCAGGGATGAAGTGACGAAGCAATGCGCTGACAGAATTGTGAGTATAATTTTGTGAAGTTCAATGTCTACAGCTGATCTTTTGTTAACTGTTACGTTTATCACTATTTTGTAAATGCGACCAGAGGAACTTGAAGGAGAAGGTTGCTAGTGGAGAACAAAGTACTAGTGGAAGTAATGATGTGTTAGTCTTGGCTTTAGGCACTTCTGAGCATGGTGGTAGAGTGCGAGGGGTAGGAATTTATGTGAATCCCTCATCTTACTTTCACCTCCCTAAACGTAGAAGGCAGAGCATCCAAGAGACGATTCGGAGGAGTGTGCAAAAAATACTAGAATAGGAAAGAGATAATTGAAGAGGCAAAGCAGCAGGCAGTTAAAGAAGAGAGGGCATTTTGGGTTGATAAGTTTGCACAGATAAAAGCAAATCTAGAAACAAGGGAGGTTGGGAAAGTAGCTAGTTCTCCAGCAGCACTAGTGAAATACATTCCACATGGATTTGGGTAAGCCAGTTGTTCACAAACCCCAAGTCCAACATTTCAAGAAGCACCCAATGCTCAAGTGGAAGACGAAGTAGTGAATCTTGTGGATGGGAAATAATTTGGGAAGTTTTAGATGTAATTGAGGAAAGGATAGTGGGATGTAAAAATAAAGTTTCAAAGAGGAATGAGTGTGGTGGAAAATCTATTCCCAACTCCAATAAAAAGGATGAGCTAAGCAAGTTGAGTGAGCAAAATACAGGTGGTTGATCATGCAATTGAGGGACAGTTAGATGGAGAGAAGGTGGTAGTTACTTAAACATTTATCTATATTATTGCACAGTAGTATAATTTTTATTGATTGTGAACTTTATATATTTATGTGTGTGTATGTGTGTCTGCGTTTGAATTTAAAATTCTAGCTTTCTTGGGTGTTTCAGGTACAAAGAGCTAAGATTTGAACCAAGTTCGCATTAGGTTCAGTTGATCATATTGTAGCTCTTGGCACTGTTATGGAACACGATGACCCCTCCCAAGTTTGTCATGGTTATCCTTGTCACGCCCCTGATTTTACACACATGAAAATCGATATATATAATCCCATAATTATACATGCGTGAACGTTCAGTCATCAATACAAAATACCTGAAATCTTTTTCCCTTTAAACCAAGTACATACTGATATCCTAAACCCTCAAAGTTAATATACACTCGCTCCATAGAGTTATATATTACACAAGCTTACGAATTAAATTGTCAACAACAAAATAAAACGTAAATGCTCCTCAGAGCTCACTACAAGCGGAAATCTTAATAACGGTAAAGTCACAAAATTGGCTTCCTACCGTAAAGCTGCTAGCTCGCTGCCTCAGTTTCAGCCACGATTACACTGACCTGCAGGATTTTCCCCTACACCGTTTGAATGGTGTACCGGGTTGCCACACAACAAACCCGGTAAGCTTTTGCAAACCTGTATGAGTAACTCAAACCACACACAACTCACACCAATCACGAGAATAACTCACACCAATCACGTTTAAATCAATAAACAAATCACGAGATAAACTCACTCAAATCACGATTAAATCAATAACAAATCACGAGATAAACTCACTCAAATCACGTTTAAATCAATAAACAAATCATGAGATAAACTCACTCAAATTACGTTTAAATAATAAACAAATCACGAGATAAACTCACACGTTTAAATCAATAAACAAGCACGAGGTAAACTCACTCAAATCACGTTTAAATCAATAAACAAATCACGTTTCAATCAATAAACAAAGCACGGGATAAACCCACACGAATCACGAGATAAACTCACACGTTTAAATCAATAAACAAGCACGAGGTAAACTCACTCAAATCAAGTTTAAATCAATAAACAAATCACATTTCAATCAAGAAACAAAGCACGGGATAAACCCACACAAATCACGTTTAAATAAATAAACAAATCACGAGATAAACTCACTCAAATCACGTTTAAATCAATAAACAAATCACGTTTCAATCAAGAAACAAAGCACGGGATAAACCCACACAAATCACGTTTAAATAAATAAACAAATCACGAGATAAACTCACTCAAATCACGTTTAAATCAATAAATAAATCACGTTTCAATCAAGAAACAAAGTACGGGATAAACCCACACGAATCACGAGATAAACTCACACGTTTAAATCAATAAACAAAGCACGGCAGACAGACTAGAGCTCTAACTGATCGTATCCGCAAACCCGGCCAAAGGCGTGAAGTCCCAATTTTCCCACCCACGATCACATTTCGTGACCCATGATCCTCGACTCATAAGTCTTTGGACCCGCGGTATAAATACCAAAACATTAAAGGAGTCACAATGGACCCAAAATGTTACACGAATCTAAAATGAAAGATTCCCCGTAATTGATCCCTATCAATTACTCCCGGTACAAGACCCACATTTAAATAGACCACCCACGAACTAAAATGTTCCTCAAATACACAAATCACAACGCTTTTCCAAACAAATCGAAATCAACATTTCCACAATCATTTGTTTTACAAAAGCCACAACCCAAAACAATAAAAAGCATCATTTCATGCATTTTGTTTTCACAAATCCACAAACTCACCAATACATATATATTTCACGTAAATATATATATGTAGTCATCCGCACAGGAATGCCAACTAATACCAACTATAGTTTGCAGTTAAATCAATAACTCTCAAAACGATAAAGGTAAGCCTGTTCGTGAATGAACTTCGTGAGATTACTCACCTCGAAATTCCCGCTGCGTCTTCACAACATTAGACTACTTACAGAATGCACTCTGTCAAGCACCTAAGAAAAGTACAGCCTTGATTCAGTCAATGAAACACAAGGAATAATGTTCGAAACCCTAAATCGAACCAAAATTCCCAAAGTGACGCCAATCGAGGCGAAACCACACCCGAGACCACCCAATGTCTCCAGAATACCTCTACGATCGATGTGACCAAACCACAAGTCGATCGGACGCTCGAATCCTCACGGAACAAATAATTTCACCGATATGAAACGGTAAAAATCATAACAATTCCATACGAACTCCAAAATTTGCATATTATATATCGAAACGCTCGTAACAACGGGTAGAACATATATAATACCAAAATCAGTTCCTTAAGTGGCCAGAAAACCGCCGGAACGCCGCCACAGACGGTGGCACACCACCACTGGCCAAACTCAATATTTCACAAAACTCCCAACATCAAAGTTCTTCATCTAAGCATGCTTGTGAACTTTCATAACTAGCTCGAAGTCAGAAAACAAGCATAAAGGGTCGAAAACTACCTCACAAGCCGTGAACAGTAATCCAATCCGAGTTGAACAAAGTTTCACGTGAATCGATCCAAACAACCACCAAGGATCGATCAAGGAGGCTGCTCTGAGCTTCCCAAGCTCAACTTGAAGCCCCACTGACGTCGGAACAAGGATTTCCGACCGGGTCCCAAAACACCAATCTGCACCGCCTTCTACCGCCGCCACCGAGAATCGGAGCTAGAGGACACCACAGGGAGGAGCGCACGGAAGAGGCGAACTGATCTGGAAAGTCACGTCGCCGGAGATGGCCGGAGCTCGCCGGAACAATCGGGTCGGATCACCGGGTTCGGGTCAGATCGAGCGCAGGTGATGAGAGAGAACGGAGGATTTCTGATTTTCCGGAAATGGTAAAAGTGAAAATGGAAATAGTAAGTTTCCGAAAATGGAAACTCCTATTTATAGAACTTTCCCAAAACTTCAAACGCTCCTAACTTTCTCATACGAACTCCGATTCTCGCGTTCCACATGTCCACGAACTCGTATCAACGCACTCTACAACTTTCATGAAGGAAGTTTTCGGAGAATCCCAATGCATCAAAAGTCAACCTTGAACCCCCCCCCCCTAAAGTCATACTTTCCAAATAATTAATTCGTCCGAAACACTTCCGCTCAGTCCACGAGCCACGAAACCGTCATAAATTAGATTCCGGAAATTCCTCGGAAAATAATTATGAATTTCTGGGGCATCACATTCCACCCCCCCTTAAAGAAATTTCGTCCCGAAATTTACACGTACTACACCCACAAGTACGCATAAACCAAGCTCAAGTCCAATTTTTCATTCTAAGCAAGAATGCCCTCATCTCAAAGTACAACTTACCTCGATCAATAATGGATACAGGTACCTCACCTAGTATCACAACAATAGGAATCGTTACCACACCACTGATACGCTTAAAGCAAGCGCATAATTTAACCCTGAAATGTCATCGTTAGTATAGAATAAGTAGGGATCGTTCTAACCGGGGATTGAGGGTACACCTGTAATTGCAAAAACAACTAAAGAATTAAAATAAGTATAAAGTATTATATTTACAAAATTATATACAAAAGAAACAAGTAATTGAAAATGGGGGATTTAGAATTAAAAATTAAATAAATTAAATAAAAAAATGTAAAAACATATATACACGAGTGGAACGCAAGGAATAAAGATCAAAACCACAATCATATGCAAGAAATCCAATCATAATTCCTATAGTTGATTTTCTATGTCATGAGAAAGAAGTTGACCATGTGAAACGTTAGAAAGCAAACGATTTCCCATATTTCACTTTCCTTCAATAATTAATCTAAGTGAAAGCACCTAAATCAATCCTATTAGACATGAAATCATAGTCTAGAAAGCTAGCTAATCAAGAACACATTCAACGCATGAAGAACAAAGAACGGATGTCAACCAAAGTGCACAACCTAGTTATGAATAAGTTCACCTATTTGCAATCCTCCTGAATTGATTTCGACTTTTGTCCAAAGCTTTGACTACTTAAATATAGCTCCAATTACATGCATATATCCTAAGTTGGCCACCAAAGAACATAAACATGCAAAAGTTTTCTGTAAAACAAAATCAATCAAGCAATCTCACATAAGCAACATATAAATCAACATATAGAAATCACAACTTTATTTCAAAACATATAAATAGGTTTCAAACTTTGCCCTTAACGTCATGTTAACTAGAATTCTTAACTCTACGAATCAAACAAAGGAAAACAAAAGAAAGTATGAAATACACCGTGAAAGATGGATGACATGGAGCCTTGAGATGAAGAACTTGAAGATCCTTGAAAGCAAGCAATCTTCTAGGGACGACACAAGGGTGGATGGCGGATAGGATCTTGTTGTATTGCATGACTTCTTCTCCTCTTTGCTTGAGACGCAGAGCTTCTGAAGACTAGAGAGTGGAGAAAATTTTTCTAATGTTTATTTTTCTGAGGGGGAGAGGTGTGTTGTGGTGTGGTATAGGGGGGTTTATATAGGGGAAGGCAAGGCTTCATGAATTTAATTTCTAAGGAATTTTCTGGTTGCACCACATAACTCCAACCAATGAATTAATGCCACGTCAGCTCTGCCATGTCACTGAACCAATCAAAAAGCTCCAAAATAAATCCATAATCTTTCCAAATATATTATTGCTGATTTTCCCAAGATTTAATCTGATTTTATTCACCATTTTCGACCAAATATCTAGGCATGAACCTAGACAATGTATCCGGACTCATTTTGGACCTTTTCTCCCTTAAATCTCTCCATGTCTTTATCCTTAATGTCCTCCCCTTGATTTTCTCTTGATTTTCACATTAAAATTGCAGATTTTATTCTCTAATTTCAGCCAACATATCTTGAGGGAATTGAGGAACGAATCTGGACTTGTTTTGAACGTTTTCTTCCTTAAAATTCTCTCTTGATATTCTCAACGTAATCTCCTTGATTTCCCATGCAAAAATCAGATTTAATCTCCCAAAATATCTCCCACATCATCATGTGGTCAACAGATTTAATCTCCCACGTCATGTGGTCTCCTAATGCCTTCAGGTTTCCTAACCTCATCAGGATTCCTACGTTGACTGGGATTCCTAGTCGGACCAGGAAAACTCCATTTCTTCATTTCAGCTCATTTCCTTGTCATTTATTCCAATGTACCTAGAAAATAGAAACTAAATTAAAAATGATTAAGTAAAGGAAATAACTAAGAAAAATATGAGGAAATAATTATTAAAACGTTGCATAAAAATGCTCTTATCAAATTTGGTGGTAACCCAATCATTCATGAATTCCCATCCTCGTACCCTACCCACTAAAACTCTGTGACTGCAATTCAACTCACAAATCACACAAGAGTCCAGAATCCTGTTATCACAACAGTATCTGCATCACAGCTCAATACTCGTCCTACCATCTTAGAACACAAAATCACGGTAAGGTCTAGCCTTGATCACCCATACATAACTCCTCACATGGCATTATTGCACAATCGAGCCATAATGAAGAAAGATGCATCACGCACATACTGCCCTCGCCCAAAAAGGAAGTCATATGACAAAGTCTAACTAGAGACATCAAGCAAAACTCAGCACCACACAACACAACACAACACAACACAAAACAACACCACGGAGCGAAGTACTCTATCACCTCACACAATACTAGCAAGGTAAGCAAAATTAGATAAAGTACCTTCCTCCCTAGCACCTCGCTGAACAACAGCAAACACCCGAGCATTTCCCTGAGGTAGCTGTCTCTGCTGGTTCCCTTGTCCCCTGCCTTGTGCCTAGGTACAATCTCTGGAGAAATGCCCTATCTGGCCATATTTGTAACATGACAAATTCCTCGGCTTCGTGCAAAATCTAATTGCATGGCCTATCTCGTTGCAATTGAAGCATCTCGAGGGTACCACCTGCCCGACAGGTGCAGCTGCTTCCCTAGCTGGCGCCTGCTGATGAGTCCTTCGCCTCTTCCAGGACCCACCCTGATTAGCAGTCCCTTCACTGCTCTCAGCAATTGCCTTTCCCTTCCTTCGGGAGTCCCCTCTCAGCCGACTCCTGCTCCTGGAAGATCAGGTTCTCCTGCTCAATGGTCATGGCCTTAGCGAAAATGAGCTCCACCGTCTTCAATTCCAGAACAGCGACATCGCGCCATATCGAAGCATTCAGTCCCCACTGAAACTTCGTAGCTAAGCTCTCAGCATCCATCTGCCTCACAAAGCGATACAACCTTGAGAACTCAGCCTCATACTCCCTCACACTCTTAGTCCCTTGGACTAACAAGACAAATTCCTTTTCCAATTGCTCCCTCACTGAAGGCAGAAAGTACTTCTTTCTGAACAGTTCAACAAAACCATCCCAGGTCACGGTGGACACATCCATAACTCTCTGTGTGCCGCTCCACCAAACTCGTGCATCACCTTGGAGCATAAACGCCGCAATCTTTCTCTTCTCAATGTCGTCGCAGACGACCATCTCGAAGTAGGTCTTCATGTTCTCGATCTATTGATCTGCCAACATGTGATCCGTACCTCCCTGGAATGGAACTCCTCCCAACCTCGAAATCTCCTTTGCCAACTTCGACAAACGAGTGAGATCCACAACATTCTCAACCTCCACAATAGGTGGATCAGGCAGCTCAACATTCAATGCCTCGACCTCATCCTCGAATATCTCCTCAACAGGGGGAGGAATCCTGCCCCTACCTCAGGCTCTACCCCTGCCTCTGGGTCTACCTCGACCCCTCGCTGCCTCAGTTTTAGCCACGATTACGCTGACCTGCAGGATTTTCCCCTACACCGTTTGAATGGTGTACCGGGTTGCCACACAACAAACCCGGTAAGCTTTTGCAAGCCCGTATGAGAAACTCAAACCACACACAACTCACACCAATCACGAGAATAACTCACACCAATCACGTTTAAATGAATAAACAAATCACGAGATAAACTCACTCAAATCACGTTTAAATCAATAAACAAATCACGAGATAAACTCACTCAAATCACGTTTAAATCAATAAACAAATCACGTTTCAATCAAGAAACAAAGCACGGGATAAACCTAAAGGCACTAGGAGACCACGTGGCTTAAAGAAGACTCAAGAAAGCGCAAAATCCTCGTAGATATTTTGTGAATTTTGGCAAAAGGAAGAAACCTAATCTTTTTAGGTTTCTTTGACATCAAAAGAGAGCTCCTAGATAAATATTTGGATATTTTGACGTTATACATAGAAGAATCTAGAGGATAACGATGCCATGGAGAGTTTGAAGGGATTGCAACGTGTGTGCAACAAGAAAAATGTGAAAACAGGTCCAGATACATTCCTGATTGCACTTAAACTTCTTTGGCTGAAAATTGGAGAGAAAAATCAGATTACTTCTTTACTAATTCGGCAAGAATATCTCTTTGATGAATCAAGGTATTATTTTGGAGGCTTCTGATTGGTTGGATGGCATAGCAAAGATGACATGGAATTAATTGGTTGAGGCTATGTAGTGCAAGCAAATAATTCTTAGAAAATAAAAAGAAGGATCTAGAACCTTGGATATCAAGATGCCATCCCCTATATATAGCCTCACTCCTTGGATGTCATTCACATATTCTCCCCCAGAAAATTCCAACGCCAAAATTCTCTCCACTCTCTAGTTTTCAAGGTCCTATGTTTTCAAGCAAAGAGAAGAAGAAGAAGAAGTCGTGAAGCCTTCCTAACTGCCAAATCTCCACCTTGTGCCGTGATAGTGAAGCCTTGCTTTCAAGATTCAAGATCAACGTCTCAAGCTTTCCATCATTCATTCCATCCACGGTGTAATTCCATCTTATTCCTTGTAACCTATTTTGGTTTTCTTTGTTTGATTTCGTATGAACCTTGAATTCTAGTTAACATATATGTTAAGGGCAAAGTTTAAAGCCCATCTTTATGATTTGAATAAATTTTGATTTCTGTAGTAATGATTTCTAAGTTGCTTTTGTGAGTTTGCTTAATTGGTTTTGCATGATTGAAATCTTTTATGTGTTAATCTTGATTGGTTCGAAACTTTTAGGATTTGCATGTACTTTTTGCTAGATTTAGGTTAACAATTCACCTAATAGTTTTGTAACCCTAAATCGAAAGTAGTAAAGGCTTTGGACAAAAGTCGAAATCAATTGAGGAGGATTGCAAGTAGATGAACTTATTCATACTAGGTTGTGCACTCAAGTTGACATCCTTTCTTTGTTCGTCATGCATTGAATATGTTTTGATTAACTAACTTTTTAGATTATGATTGAATGTTTGATAGGATTAATTTATGTTCTTTCACTTAGATTATTTAATCGAGGAAAGTCAAATATGGGAAATCGTTTGCTTTTAACATTTCACATGGTCAACTTCTCTCTCATGACTTAGAAAATCAACTATATGAGTTGTAATTGAATTCAATCATATGAGTTTGGTTTTAATCTTTATACCTAACATCCACCTTATCTTGTATATGTATTTTATACTTTTGTTTTATTCATTTTTAATTTCTGATTTTCTAATCCCAAAATCCCCTTTTGGATTCTTTATTTATTTTGCACATATTTTGTAAATATCATACCTTATAATAATTCTCTATTTGTTTTTACAATTACAGGTATACCCTCAATCCCTGGTTTGAATGATCCATATTTACCATATAAACGATGACATTTTACATGGTTAAATTGCGCACTTACTCTTAGCATATCATCCAAGTTGTCCAATGTTAAGTCATACAATACAAAACAATGTGTTGTATCACAGTAAAAGAATTCAAAATTGAGGCTTCTCCTACAACAGTTATTGGTTGATACCCAATCTGATTACAATATTCACACCACAGATAACCAAATATCTGCGTTGTGTGAACTGACAACCAACAACAAAAGAAAACAAAATTTTGTTGTGTGAGAACTACAACACACAACAGAAATAAAATTATATATATTGTCTAATGAAGCAATAGACAAGGGAGATAATCACTTTAGTTTTGTATTATAAACCTCATACTACAAAGAAATAATTATAGATGTTGTATGTTATTAACTTAGACAACAATTAATGAGTCAATGTTGTTGTGTGATTTGGGTCTCAGACAACAACAAAAGAATTATTGCTATTGTGTGTTATTGATTTCAAAAACAAATGATGAGTCATAGCTGTTGTGTGTTATGAATCTCACACAACAAAGAAACAGTTTTAGTTGTTGTATGTTATGAATCTCATACAACAATTAATGAGTCATCCTTGTTGTGTGTTTTAAGTCTCAGACAACAGTAAAAGAATTATAGTTGTTGTGTGTTATTGATTTCAAACAACAAAGAATGAGTCATAGTTGCTGTGTGTTATGAATCTCACATAACAAAGAAAGAATTGTAGCTGTTGTGTGTTATGAATATTAGACGACAGCAAATATTACTCTTCTGTTGTCTGAATGGCCTGAGGCATCCCCACGCATGCCATGCTGCACATGCCTGCGCAAAATTCACATAATAGAAATAACTATTCTGTTGAGCCAACTATTATCAGACAACGATAGAATCACCGTTGTGTGATATTTCAATCATACAACTATCACTTAAACCACGGAGGACTTCTTCATCAGACAACGGAAGTCCACCGTTGTCTAATACACTTTTTGTAGTAGTGTAAGTAATCGACTTTCCATATTAACTAATCACATTTGACTAAATACAGAGAGAAAAAAAAACAAATTAAACTACAAGTTTGATACTTCAATTAAGTTACATTTAGTAAGCACATAATAAGCAAACTAGAAACAATAAACAGTAAACACATTCAGTTAAGTTACACAATCCATAAATAAAAATGTCAACATGAGCTCATCATTGCCATCAAAGAAAATCTTTGGAGATAACTTGAGAGAGAGAGAGAGAGAGCTATCATAAAGGCATTGTCAATTTTGAAATGGAAAAGTATTAAGGTCCATTTGGGAGATGCCTCAAAAAGAAGAAGAAGCTAGCCAAAAGAGACTTCACAGCAACCCTCCATCATGCATTTTTGTGTTTAATGTTCTAATTTCCGTGCTTAATGGCATGAATGATTGAGATGTACATGTAATATATACAATTCAAACCCCAATATTTTTGGATTTTCAGGAGCCTCCATCAAGTACTTGTCCACCTCATAGCTGATCAACTTTCTTAGATTTTCTCATTTGAACAAATCTATTGAGCCTTTGAAATCGGACATCAACTGATGATTGATTTCTAGAAGCATTGATCTCTAATGGGTCAGCTGGATCTTGTTCCATGTATGCTTGCCCAGCTTGTGGATCAAACGCCCAGTACTCCTTATATAATCTCATCAATATGGGGGCATATTTCTGCTATAAAATCTTTAAATCTCTCCATCTTTATGTGACTAAATGGAAGCTAGTCTCTTATGATCATCTTCACACACATAAGCTTAGCTCTGTCTTGGTTAAATTTCCATGCCACCAACTCAACTCCATCTTCCTTCACTTGAAAAGCTAATGTCCTCTACCTTTTGTCACATTTCTCCAATAATAGAGATTTTTGCAGCTCTCAAAATGAGATAGAATGGCACTGGTTCTATTTCTCCCACAGTCATAAGTTATGGATGTGAAACAATACTTGCAAATGACTTTATCATTCATATCAGTCACACCATCCTCTTTCTTCAACATTGTATAATGTTGCCAAGCTAGACATTTTTTGATCTTATTTGAGTTGTCTACATCTTCTAGTTCTAGGGGTTTGTAGTGTATGGAGGTTGTATTGAATTATCTAGAATAGAGCTTGAAGTTGGCAAAGTCATACTGCTGTTTGATTCCATAAGCTATCAAAAAGACACAGCGCTATCTTGTAAAGATTAGCATTTGGAATTAAAGTTTGATTCCATGATACCAAGCATAATAAGAATATTGAGAATCTAACCACCACACTACAACAAAAATGTTAATTTGCGAGGAACAAATTTGTCACTGAAAAATTAGATTTCCTTGCCGTATTGTTTTCGCGAGGAAAATATTTTGGTCGCCAGTTCCTCGCGGTAGGGTGGTCAAGAAAAGTTTCAGGGAGAAAAATAATACTTCCTCGCCAATCCCTTTTCGCAATGAAAATATTTTTTTCTCGCCATTATTCTTTAGCTACAATTTTTTTCCTCGCCTAAACTTATACTTTTTTCTCACTGAAAATTTTTGAAGGCTAGAAAATAGTCGTTAAATATAATTTCGGATAAAATAAATTCCATCGTTAAAGTATTATTTCCTTGCTAATAATATGTAAATAATTTAGAAACTATAAATAATAGAAAAATTGAAAAAACATTTTCATCGTTGTAGGTATCTTTTGGCAAGGAAGTCTTTCCTCACTATAAGCAATCTTTAAGGAGGAAATTTATTTTCTTCCATATGTAACGAGGAACTTTACATTTGTCGATATAGGTTATATGGTTTATAGCGAGGAAATTTACTTTTGTCGTTGTAGGTTGTATAGTGTTAGGTCCATAATTACCAACTAATTATTCCCTTAATCTTGCACTTTTGCTTAATCTTTGTGTTTATTTATATTTATTTATTATGTTTTCCTTATCATGCTAGGAAATGAGGGAGAAGCTTGGAAATGCACTAAAAAGTCAACTTTAGCACATTTTCCTACTCTGACTAGGAGAAACCGAGCTAGGCAAGGAAGGAGGAGTGGCAGACTGACCAATGAACTTCAAATTAGTTGAAACTTTCTAGCCTGATAATTTCTTATGAAGAGTGCAAGAGCTAATTCGGAGTGGAAGGCCTTCAAACAATCAGCACAAGTTTCTGACTAAAAGACGAAAACTGCAAAACCGGACCTATACGGATTCCGGCAGAATTTCCGGCCAAATCACTGCGAACTAAGCTTTAAAATTTTACCTGGATGACTACACTCATGGAGGAACATTTGGTATGAAGAAGTCAAAGGCCAATTCCAAACTCTCGGTGGAGATTCAATTGAAGGAAGAAATGAGAAGAAAGTGCGCAAACGGATAAAAAATTGGTCAATGGTGGCCAACGCCGGATTCCGGACATTTCCGAGCAAGTTGGCTGGCCAAGAACATGTGTGGAGGACAAGAAAGAGGTGATTATGGTTAGAGACTTTAGGTGGGAAGACTTAATGTCTAGGTTATTTTGAAATTCCAAATTTGAAAGATGACAAGTAGTCTAATTCTTACACCTTACACCTTTGTCTCCCATTTATTACCTTGTTTCCCTACACAATGACCCTTCTACCCTTACTTTTTCTCCTCCACCAAAATATCTATGGGCTTTCTAGGTCATTTCTATGTGGAGTTAAAAACTAGATCCACATTTTGTGCTTATATATTTGTCAATCACATCTAGCCCTTCATTCCTTTTGATCTCCACCCTTGATTTAAATTGCTTTGGCCTTTAACTCTCTCACTTTGCAACATCAAAATCTCTCTTTTCTCTAGTTCTAGCATAGTTTCTCTCTAGTTTTTCATAGCTAGTTCATAATCTCCACCCTTGATTTAAATTTCTTTGGCCTTTAACTCTCTCACTTTGCAACATCAAAATCTCTCTTTTCTCTAGTTCTAGCATAGTTTCTCTCTAGTTCTAGCATAGTTTCTCTCTAGTTTTTCATAGCTAGTTCATAGTTCTTTGATTTTGTGTAAGAGAGAGGTGTGTAGCCACTTGGGTTTCACCAAAACCGAAGTTTCTACACACTTTGATCAATCACTTCTCTTGTTTCTCACACATTCAAGCCTTGTTCTTACTTTGTTCTTGAGATTTTGTGGATTTGTATAGTGATTTGGGTTCTAGAAACCGAAATCCCTATACTTTGATGCTTTTCTCTTCTCATATAGCATCTAGGAGACAAGGGAGACATCTTGTTCTATTGGTTTGGCTACAAAAAGAGTCAAACTTGTGGGTATATCACTTGTTCTCCACTCTTTGCTCTATTTTATTTGTTATTTGTGATGTTTATGGCATGTAGTTGTGTAAATATGAGTTGTGAGTAATTGAATTTGGGGCTAGGGCAAACTTGTGCACAAAACAATGTAATATTTATGTTCTTTGATGTTTTTGCATATTTTGAATATTTTGGCTACTATACTTTAATGTATCCTAAGTGTGTTCATAGATTTATCACCTAGAAGCATACTTTAGGAAGTTAATGAATCGGAAACATGAACTTGATAAACTCTTGAGTCCTTGAGCATGTGTAGCCAAATAGGAGGTGGCTTAACTTATTCCTACGGGAAGAACTAAGTTGCTTGAATTTCTTACCTTTAAATTAAAGCATGATGTTGTGAGTTTAGATTCCGGAAGAATTTAGGCTCATGGCACCATAGGCCATTTATAATCCGGAAGATTCGAATGGTATAAAGGTTGTGTAATTTAGCTTTGCTTCGGAAGAGATTGTTTGTTTCTTGGTAGCTTCATCAAAGCACTAGGGGGAAATTTATCAAAACATGTTGTTACATTAAATTTGGGTTATATTGTGTGCATGAGTAAGGCTAGGTGTGATGCATAAGCAGACCTGTAAATGGACCAGATTTGGATCGGATCGACCTAAATCCAAACCCGTTTACTTAAAAAAAAATTTGATCCAAACCCGCTCCGTTAACCCGGCGGATCATTGATAGCTCGATCCAAATCCGTATCCGCCTGATTAACGGATACCCGATCCGATAATCCGACCCTTTTATAATTTCAAATATTTTAAAATTTTAAATAGTAATATTAAATTTATATCATGATACCTCATAAGATATTAATAAAATATTAAAACAACATGAAAAGTATCACCAAAAGTAGAATTACATTATCAAAATTCATAATGCTTCTTGGAATCTTGGGTGATGGACTGTCCCTTAGATTTCTACAAAAAATTTGTATTAGAAATTCTTCATATTTTATATTTTATATTTAAAAATATATATTATTTTAATAAAAAATAATATTTTATTATTACAAAAAACGGGCCGGATCATTAACGGATCGGATTGACCTAAATCCGTATTTGATCCGTTAAATAAACGAGTTAACGGATTCGGATCATTAACGGATCAACGGATCAAAATTTTCGATCCAAACCCGTCCAATAGCCACTGATCTGGAGCGGGTCCGGATCAAAATCTGGTCCGTTTACAGGTCTATGCATAAGCCTCTATTTCTCTCTTATATCAAAATCTCTATTTTTATTTGCATACTTTATTTTTGTGTACTTTTAATTTGTTCGCATAAAAATTAAAATCAATCAAGCCGTTTACTACCATAATTGTTAATGGGATTGTCCACAGTACATTAATGTACTGAAGTATTTTCCATTGTTAATACCATCCTCATGATCTTTACCTTCCAAAGGGCTAAGGTTGTGACTTTGTAAAAAGGTAGATTGCATATTTTTTCTAGGCTCTCTTGCGGTAATCTAACTAGGGTAGAGTTTCCCCCAATCCCTTGGGTACGATACTCTACACTTTCCCTTACTAAAACTTGATCTTCTACACTTGGAAGTAAGGAATATCATACACAAATTTGCACACACTTTCATACTCAATGATGTCTCCAACATATAGTCTATAGCGAGGAAATTAAGTTTTTGTTATCCTAAGTTGTATAACCTATAGCGATGAAATTTACTTTCATTGTCGTACATATTATAATCTATAACGAGGAAATTTATTTTTGTCTTCATAAGTTGTATATTGTATAGTGATGAAATTTACTTTCGTCGTACATTCTATAGCCTATAGCAAGGAAATTCTTTTTCGTTACAATTGATTGCTTGTTACAAGGAAAATGTTGACAATACAGATGGTTTTGTCACCGATTGTTCTCTACCATATTACATCAAAATATTTAAAACTAATTGAAATAGTCAAACCAATAATAAATCTCATAATAATAAAACCAAAATAACAATCAAAGTGTTCTCTAACATAAGAAGCAACAAAAATAGTCTAAAACCAATAACAAAATCAAGATGATCTAAAAATCATTTCTCCATGTTTAAGTTCTCTAATAAAGATACTAACTTGATGGATGTTGCCTGGAAAAGTTAGTCATAAACTCCTCAAACTTTTTGGCTTGCTCCACCAATCTTTGGATCACCTCATTTTGTGCATCAATCTTTTGTTGTTGAGTCCGTACAAGGCGTTGGGTCTCCTGAAGCTATTCTTGCAACTCTTTGTTCTTTTCAGACATTTTATTTATCGACAAATGAGAGACCCTTAATGGTGGAGGTCTAGGGCCAAAACCACAACCCTTGATGTAGCCTGATTTGACTCCGAGGACTTTTGCACAAATTTCATCATCTGTCATTGTTCGAGTTCCATCAGGTTGAGTTGTCTCAGTTCACATCTTAATCATTTCATCCAACAAATAAAAAATATATACAATTAGATAATTTCACCTATAGTCATGGTCAACATATATACATTATAGAGTTTTTGTCCATATGTGTGCATCGTGAACAAGCTACTTACCCACTTTGCTTTTGCTCCCAAGTCCCAACCGTTTTTAGTGCTTTTGTATTCTGTTTCAAAGCGATCAATTGCACCTTGCATCTCTCTAGTCTGTGCTGCCTATTACGTTCAAACACATTCTTTTAACATCTACAAATACATATTGAAGCTATAAATTTATTAATAAAATTTATAAGTATCTTACAATTTGCTCTTGGTGAGACATAAATGACTTTGACCTATTTATAGCATTCTTCTCTGAACGAATCTGAAAATTATTATGAAATATCAAAAAGTTAGTTGGAATCTGAATAAAAAAGAAAATTAATATAACAAAAAAGTAAAATGTGTACAAAAATAGTAAAAAAATAAATAAACAATATTGTAGCTAAAACTTTTCACTAGAAAAACAAGCACAGAGAAACTCCCATCACTAGTACAAAATTGAATCAGACAACGGCTAAAAACTGTCGTCTGATGCGGAGCTAACTGTCGTATATCTCGTTGCCGTCTGATGAAACATGATTTAGAGTACTGTCGTCTGAAGAACTCGGCATTCATGTCGATAGCATGTCGACAGGCTGTCGATAGCTTGTCGACATCATTAACTGTCGTGTGAACGTCACTCAGACGACAGGCAACTTAAGAACCCGTTATGTGATTATGATTCAGAAGTCATTTTTTTTGTTATAACTGTTGTGTGATTGTGATTCAGAAGTCTTTTTTTTTTTATAACTGTTGTGTGACTGTTATTTACACAACTAAAACATTGATTGCATCCATGATCTATATTACTCTCACACAACAGTTTTTATTGTATGACTGTTATGAACATTGTATACGTACAGCAGAAAATGAAATAAAAAATTACCATATGAACAGTACTTACCAATATATATCTAATAATATTGTTATAATCCAAATAATTGTACTGAAATGTATTAGACAATATTGCCAAAAAGGAGCACTATACTACTCCATGCCAACACCAAAATATGGAGCACATCTATACTACTCCACTAGCAAAATAAGTGAAGAAATGCACTTTAAATTATCACTTTGGAGCACAAAAACACATTTCTAGCCTATTTCACTTCACAGCTTTTAGGGCATGAGCAACTGCATAGATTACAGCTTGAGGATGTTCTTTAACACATAACTTGCGAGCTCATTACGCACTTCATCAATTTCCACTTGACCATAAACATGGTTGGCTCTCCTAGCCCACTGTAATAGTACTCCAGATTTACCATATCTTGATAATAAGTACTATAACAAAATCATCTGAGAAGAGAATCTGGTAGACAAAGGTCAAAGGGTCTAAAGAAAGAGTAGATAAAGTAACCTAAGGTCTGGAAAACAAAGGAAATCACATATGAAGAAGTAAGCATGTGTTTTACACTCCCAGAGAACCATTCCCTAACAAAACAGCAAGATAGCTCAATCCATTAACAAAGTGATTATTGGACAGAATTTTCCAGAATGATCAAATGGTCTGGTGCTAAATGAGCTAAAGATATACTAATGATAACACACGATAATGACTCATTTTCTAAACAAAACGATCAAATTAAGTGGATCCAAATGATATCTAAATTTTAACATGAAAAGTGTAGATACCATGAAAAGTGTAGATACCATGAATTCACTACCATAAGGAGTGGGGGTGGAAAGATAAAGCATAAATGCAAAGTGAACTCTGAAATGCAGATAGCTTGAAAAGTGCAGAACAAAACATAAAGTTTCTGAACAATGTTTCTAAACAAAGTATAATGCAAAGACTAACCTTTGTTTCTGAACAAAGTTT
>BDJD01010084.1:20647-34064 GCA_002564525.1 Rosa multiflora
TTGGCGATGCAAGTTCTGATATGGTTGACTTTCATGTCTCCACTCTCTTCCAGTCCCTCAATGTCAAGGACAATTACCTAAGAATTCAGGTACCTAAAATCACAGACATAACATGTGTTACTGCGCTATTGCTTACTAGACAAGGTTAACCTGAATCATATGTTTAAACAAATACTGATTACCTGACCAATTGTTGTAGTAAACCCAAATTATTTCCTAATGGGGGTTGGAAAATTGCCAGTGCCCTTGTTAACAGATTGAGCACATAAGATAGGTTGTGCGAGTACTTTTAATTTTGTGGCTGCTAGCATGAGGCTAATAGTTTCTTGATGTTCTGAAAATTATAGGATGACACATTGAGCGGTGAAGAATCATCAGTGGATATTGCAACCGAGAAGAATCTGGAAAGCCTTGTTTTGATCGGAAACGGGTTGCTAAAGAAGCCAGTGTCAAGGGTGAATATGGATACAGGGAGGTATGAGAAATGTGAGGGAGAAGTCACCTATGAAGAAGCACTAGTCCATTTTGCCATACAGCTCTCGGAGGGAAGGAAGCTCAGACAAACCAATTGAAAAGCAACACATACCTTCATTGATTAATTGCTTTCCAAACACATGTTGAGTTTGTTCAAGTAAAAGAGAATTCGAGAGAAATTAAAGAGAGAATTGTATTTCATTATTGAGAATAGGAGCCCTATATATAGGGATTACAAAGTACATGTTCTAAAGTTACAAGGAATACTAATCCGAGTAGGATTAGGAATTCTAGAACATTCTCTCTTATTACAACCATGAAACTAATCCTAGTTTGAATAGGCACACAAGACTTGATTTTCTTTTAACACTCCCCCTTGTGCCGCTCAAACTTGGTGGTGACGCTTGCGACCAAACAGAAATGCCGGACCGTCAGACCTGAGACTAAATTAAACCTAAGACCATGGCCACCTTAATGTCAACACCATCAATCCACAAAAGCTCTAAATCGCCATCACCTCCGACTAGAGATCAAACAGGAACAATTCCACTAGAAGGCCAAGGATGATTGTCTATGCCAGTATGCCACCGCCAGACAATTTCGCCACCGCTGCTGACCTAACTCCAGAACAGGAACGACCTCTAGACCGCTGAATAGAAGATTGTCAATGCCAAAATTGTAGTGCACCCGACCCGACCCAACAACTAAAACGTAAAACAAAACCTAGAAAGTAATTTATTGCTGAAAAACAAACCAAAAGAAACTAAACCCAAATAAAAATTGTAAAAAATAAACATAAAACAACTTGGACCGGACCCAAACAGTGGACCCAAACCCAAGCATAATTCCTAGAGCATAGGCTGTTCGTGTCACCATGCCGCCATCTCGCATGCATAGACCCCGTCGTCCCACCACCGGCGAGATAACCGTCGCACCGAGCAGGCGCCGACCATCCTTCCGTCCGTCCTTCAACCCCATCACGCTTGCAAGAATCATCTCCCCTCCCAACCCTCTCCACCCCTTGCCACACAGCGGTTCCAAGCAAGATAGAAGCATGCCCAAACCAGATCGGAACAATCCGATCCGATAGCAGCACTGCAGATCCCCACCTCGCCGCCACTGACTCATCGCCACAAGCCAACCTCCCCTCCCCCCGTCTGCACTCCAATCTTAGGGAGATCGAAACCCACCAGCCATCGTCCCACCGTCCCACCGTCTGTACGCGAATCTGACGGAGCCTCCCCGCGATCTGGACAACATCACCAACACCATGCAGCCTTCCCTTCGATTGGGATTATTCAAGGGACATCCACATACGGACACTGGGTCCACGATAACCCGTCCGACGACGAGGCCAGGAGGGCGTGCTGCCGGACGAGAATTTGATTTCTTAGTCGACTGCAGAGGCGGCTCTCTCTAGGTTTTTTTTTTCTTTCCAAACACATGTTGAGTTTGTTTAAGTAAAAGAGAATTCGAGAGAAATTAAAGAGAGAATTGTATTTCATTATTGAGAATAGGAGCCCTATATATAGGGATTACAAAGTACATGTTCTAAAGTTACAAGGAATACTAATCCGAGTAGGATTAGGAATTCTAGAACATTCTCTCTTATTACAACCATGAAACTAATCCTAGTTTGAATAGGCACACAAGATTTGATTTTCCTTCAACACTCCCCCTTGTGCCGCTCAAACTTGGTGGTGAAGCTTCATCTGTTGCCTCGTTAAAAACCTTGCTCAAGTGAAAAACCCTGTGGGACAAAAACATGCTCGAGGAGGAGAAAAATAGTGCAACACGTCCTCTGCTCTTTGAGATCGAACATGTAGACATCATAACTCCCCCTGATGTCGATATCTCCCCTTGATTGCTACAATCATGGGAGTTCGGATAACTTTCTCAATCCGATACTTTTCACATGTTTCTCGAAGGTGGATTTAGGTAATGACTTAGTGAATAAGTCCGTTACATTATCCTCTGATCGGATTTGATTCACTTCAATCTTTAGAAGTGATTGTTGTTGCTGATTATAGAAGAACTTAGGCAATATATGCTTGGTGTTGTCGCCCTTGATGAAACCTAATTTCATTTGCTCAATACAAGCTGCATTATCCTCATAAATGCATGTAGGTTCATCCGTGGTAGACTTCAAACCACAACTTCCTTGAATATGTCTAATTACATACCTTAGCCATATGCATTCACACACAGCTTCATGTAGAGCAATAATCTCTGCATGATTTGAGGAAGTAGCAATAAGGGTCTATTTTGTAGACCTCCAAGATATCGCAGTGCTTCCCATGGTAAAGACATAACCCATTTGGGAGCGACATTTGTGAGGGTCAGAGAGATACCCTGCATAAGCAAAACCCATCAAAACATCATTGTCGTTTTGATAGAGGGGAGTAGGCTGAGGCCGGCCACCATGGATGGCGGCGGCGCTAGTAGCGGCAACATGGCCGGCGGCTGCTTCTTGGACAATGGCTTTTTGCCTCTTGGGGTCCGATCCCAAATTTCCGTCATGCTTTTTCTCTCTGTAGGGATAAAATAGGCCCATATCAATCGTACCTCGTAAGTATCGAAAGATTGTCTTTACACTAATCCAATGGTGGTGTGTTGGCGCGGAGCTATGTCGAGCTAACAAGTTCACTATGAATGAGATATCCGGTCTTGTACATTGAGCTAAGTATAATAATGCGCTTAAATAGGGCACTTTAGGACTCTAATGGTTCTTCGTCCTCATTCTTTGGACGAAACAGATCTTTTCCTGGCTCAAGACTATGACCAATCATGGGAGTACTCATAGACTTTGCTTTATCTTTATTAAAGCGCTTTAAGATTTTATGAGTATATGCAGACTGATGGATCAAAATCTCATCACTACGGTGCTCGAGTTCTAAACGGAGACAAAACCGTGTTTTCCCAAGATCTTTAATCTCAAATTGGGATTTCAAGTATTTAGCAGTTTCCTTCAACTCATCTAGAGTTCCAATTAGGTTCATGTCATCGACATAAACTACTATGATTGTAAATCTGGAACTTGTTCTTTTCATGAACACGCATGGGCAAATTTCGTTATTAATATATCCCTTCCCAATCAAGTAGTCACTTAGACGGTTATACCACATCCGTCCGGATTGTTTTAATCCATATAGTGAGCGTTTTAATCTTATTGAAAACGCGCTCCGTGGTTTAGAGTCACTTGATTTGGGTAATTGAAGTCCATCTAGAACCTTCATATATATATCTCTGAATCTAGATCCCCATAGAGATATGCTGTAACCACATCCATAAGCTGCATATCAAGTTTTTTTGAAACTACCAAACTGACAAGGTAGTGGAACGTTATAACGTCCATTGCGGGAGAATATGTCTCCTCGTAGTCGATTCCAGGGCATTGTGAGAAACCTTGCGCCACGAGGCATGCATTATATCTAACCACCTCATTTTTCTCATTACGCTTTCTAACAAAGACCCATTTATGGCCAACATATTTTACATCTGGGGGTGTCTGCGTTATAGGCTCAAATACCTGTCTATTTGCTAGTGAATCTAATTTAGCCTGGATCGCATCTTTCCATTTAGGCCAATCCGCTCTTTGTTGACATTCTTCAACAGAGCGAGGTTCGATATCATCATATTCTATAATTCCTTTTGCAAAATGATATGCAAATGCATCATCAATTGCATAGAATTTCTATCCATCATCTCATGTACACTAGTGTAATTCATGGAGATCTCTCTATTCTCTAGAGTTGGTTCTGACATTGGAGCATCCCCCAATGATGTCTCTTGGACATAACCATAATCCGGAATATTCTCATGAGATGGATTATTTACATCGATGATTAATGGATTATTTTGTGCCAAACTTGCTTTCTTTTTTGGGAGAGAATCCATCGAACCTATGGGCATTCCTCGCTTCCTGGCAGGAGCAGTGGGCCTAGCCATTGCGTCACCCATATAGGGGACATTGGCGCCATGCTCATGTATTCTTGAGGTGGCGTCATGCCATATAGTTTTAGGGACATCAATCATTACAGCCACGTTTGCAGTAGGTATGTGTGATCTCGTCACTTTAGCGATATCAGAAAACGCATCAGGCATCGATTCTGCTACATTATGAAGATCGAGAATTCTTCACACTTCAATTTCGGACTGTGCTTTTCGGGGATCAAGATGAGATAGAGTGGGGATAGACCACGACAATTCCTGTCATTCCTGTTGAACATCGATGATTAATGGATTATTTTGTGCCAAACTCGCTTTCTTTTTTGGGCGAGAATCCATCGAACCTATGGGCCTTCCTCGCTTCCTGGCAGGAGCAGTGGGCCTAGCCATTGCGTCACCCATATGGGGGACATTGGCGCCATGCTCATGTATTCTTGAGGTGGCGTCATGCCCTATAGTTTTAGGGACATCAATCATTACAGCCACGTTTGCAGTAGGTATGTGTGATCTCGTCACTTTAGCGATATCAGAAAACGCGTCAGGCATCGATTCTGCTACATTCTAAAGATCGAGAATTCTTCACACTTCAATTTCGGACTGTGCGATTCGGGGATCAAGATGAGATAGAGTGGGGATAGACCACGACAATTCCTGTCATTCCTGTTGAACATTGATGTTCTTATCTCTCCCTAACGACGGGAAGACTGTCTCATCGAAGTGACAATCCGCAAATCTTGCGGTAAAGAGATCACCTGTCAAGGGTTCTAAACAGTGGACAATTGTTGGAGAATTATATCCAACATAAATGCTTAACCGTCGTTGAGGACCCATTTTGGTGCGATGTGGCGGCGGAATTGGCACATAAACTGCACACCCAAATATGCGTAAGTGTGAGACATCAGGCTCATACCCAGTCACCATCTGGGACACAAAAAATGGTTGAGTAGTAGTGGGCTTTAGACTAATAAGCACAGCTGCATGCAATATTGCATAGTCCCAAGCAGAAATAGGGAGTTGGTGTGCATTACCAATGCCCTAGCGACCATTTGTAGTCGTTTAATGGTAGCTTCTGCGAGACCATTTTGGGTGTGAATATGAGGAACTGGATGTTCAACTTCAATCCCAATGGACATACAATAATCATCAAAAGTTTTTTATGTAAACTCCCCAGCATTGTCTAATCTTATTGACTTAATACGATGATCAGGGTGGTGAGCCCTTAACTTAAAAATCTGTGCTAGGAGTTTAGCAAATGCAGTGTTCCTAGTGGACAATAGCATGACATGTGACTAGCGTGTCGATGCATCAACCAACACTATAAAATATCGAAATGGTCCACATGGTGGTTGAATAGGTCTACAAATATCACATTGGATTCTTTGTAAGAATGGTATATTTTCTGTAGTGTCATTTGCATAGGATGGTCTCGATCCTAATTTTGCTAAAGAGCAGGCTTTGCAGAATGAATGATGGGCGTTAGAAACAACCAATGAAGATTTTGGTTGAGCCACGAAGTTACAATTGACTTTGGAAGTAAAATTTGGAGACAAAAGAGCATTGGTGGCGTCAATGCCACCCTGAAGCTGCAGGGGGAAGGCGGCGCTAGCCAAAGATGGCCGGTTTTGGGGGTGAACGGTGCCGTGAGGCCCAGGGGCTCTTTCAGAGTCTAAAATTTAATTTTTACTTCTTTTCGTTCTGAAAAATGGATGTCCGTGTGAAGTTTTTAATATATGGATCATCATATCATGACCTAGGTGTCCTAAACGGTCATGCCAAAGCCTATATGTGTTAGAATCTCATAAATCATCTCTCATAACATGATTGGATTCAATTATTCAAATAGTGGTTGCGTACAACCCACTAGATCGACACATAAGTTTCTCTAAGACTCTTTTATGTCCGTAGTCATTAGAGGTGATGCAAAGGAACTCTTGTCCATTCTCACAATGTGTTTCCATTTGAAAACCATTGGCTCTTCTATCTTTAAAGTAATCAAGTTCGAAAAATATGTCTACCACATGAGATATAATAAATCGATACTTTATTGATAATAGCCAATGATGACATCAAAGTTTCGTGACCATCATCTAATCCAAAATAAAAATCAAATCGTAGTCACTCTGTCCGTTTGGTAACTCTAATCAAATATGACCAGGGAAGTAGAGAGAGATGTCGGTGGAGCGAAGCTCTCTTAAATACCACTAATCTCAATTACTTTCCTAAACATCATACTTCATTGGATGTGCCACATGAGAAAGAGTAATAGAATTGTCATTTATTGACCAAGGCATATTGCCATTACATAATTCTTGGAAAAATAAAGACTAATCTAAATAAAAATATGTGGCATTTTGTTTTCATCGCCAGATTTAAAGTCTTTGTGAACTTGATGTCTTGATCACCATGATGCGACTACCTTCGTAGGTACATTGCAAATTCAGGTCCATTGATCAGATGTTCCATATCAGAAATAGACACCATAAAGAGGATTCTCCCTTGATTGAGGCGCATTGGCACAATATGCATAGTCCCTAGGACTGGTGGAGTTGGAAAGTGATGACCAAGGCCAACGTTGGCTCCATGGTTTCCAACCCTTCATCCCTCAAAATCACGCCTCCTACGGTCGTGTGATTGTCGCCTTAGACGATTGAGCATTTCGATCGTATGGATCATGACATCGATGGCAACTTTCTCTAGCCATAGGACGATGCTCTTGATGGCTATCTTGAAGCCTATCAATTTCTCTTTTCACAAGCTCGTTGCCATGTCTTTCAACAGGCCATAGCTTCAATAAGCTGTTGAAAACTTGTGATCCGTCTAGCATTTACATGAGTCCGAAATAAATTAGAGGACCTCATAGCATGGACGGGGAAGGTATTGAGGGTTTTCTCAATCAATTGGTCTTCTGTGATTGTTTTTCCATAGAGACGCATAGTTGTTTTGATGTGGTGGGCTTCCGAATAAAATTGCATGACAGTGTCAAATTCAGAGAAGCGAAGATCATTCCATTCTGCTTCTAAATTCGAAAGGATGGAGTCACAAACATTGCCAAATCGTTCGCGAAGCGCTTGCCAAAGCTTTATGGCGCTATCCTCATTTATGAACTCAAACTGTAGGTCACTATCCATGTGACGTTTCATAAAGGCAAGTGCCTTGGAATTATCTTTCTCAGTTTGAGGGTCTGGAGCTATTTCTATAGGACAAAGCTCTTGGATTGTATGCAATAAATCTTGGGCAGTAAGATGGGTCTCAATATCAATGGCCCAGTCTAAATATCATTTGCCTGCATAATCCAATGGAACTAAATCGAGTTTGTTCGTGTTTGACATCCTGAATGGTGAAACAAGAACAAGTTAGTTTTGGAGTCAATGCTTCCACGAAAACTAATATCAATAGGATTTCCAAGCTATGCTACCAAGAAATCGATGTCCAAGAATTTTTGGATTAGACCGAAACAATGATGTTTATATGGTCATAATTCGATGCTTACGGACGCTCTTAGTCCAAAGTCTTACGAACGCTCTTAGTTCGTTAATAGCATGAATCCCCACGATTCCGCTCTTCAAGAATCGAACCCACGTTACAAGAAAGGTGGGATGTAGAAGAAGGGAGGTTGCAAGTCCCCGAAGAAAAGAAGGAGAAACTAAATTTCGAAAAGCAGGAACTTTAATTTAAAAACTTGTTGAAATTCGGAGCAGATTCTCTTCTGAATAGCTTTTACTTCGATTAGTGTACAGGTCTCAAAATAACTCCAATAAGGTTGAAATTCGGAGAACAGATGGAAGAGACAGAGATGAACAACTTTGATGAAGAAAAGATTTTGATCTGAGGTTCCAAACTAGATGTTTCGGGGCTTGCAAGTAGACTGATGTGCACAGGAAATGAGAAGGATGCAGTTGGTGTGCGTTGGTACTACAGGGACAGTAGGCACGCAGGTGAGGCTAGCGTGGGCTAGGTGCTGCAGTGATGAAGAAGATTTTCGGGTTTTTGGTTTTTGGTTAGAACTCATGCTGATAACATGTTTAAGTAAAAGAGAATTCAAGAGAAATTAAAGAGAGAATTGAATTTTATTATTGAGAATATGAGCCCTATATATAGGGATTATAAAGTACATGTTCTAAAGTTACAAGGAATACTAATCCGAGTAGGATTAGGATTCTAGAACCTTCTCTCTTATTACAACCATGAAACTAATCCTAGTTTGAATAGGCACACAAGACTTGATTTTCCTTCAACAGAGTTAGATTTCTAAGCTCACATGTTCAATAATGTAGGGGGGCACTTTGATCGGAGTTGTACGGTAGTGGATATTCATGGGCAAGGACCCAAAACTTTACCCCTTTGTCTGAGTTAGCGAAGACTAGGCCCAGCAAACTTCGAAGGATTAAAAATCCTAGGAAGGTTGCTGTTGTGTTTTTCCCGGCAGTTCCTATATATATGCATGGCAGTGAATTGATCATTTCAAAAGAGGCTTGGCAAGATGCGTGTGGCGTGGGAGCTAGAAAAGCATGAGTTTGAGAAGAAGAGGTTCCAGCAGTGTTGTATACTGGTTGAGGTTTGTGAGATAAGGGGGTTTGGATAGAAGGTGAGTTTGAAAGGATGGAAAACTATGGATGGATGTGGGAGAGATGAAGCATGAGAGAAGAAGAGTGCTAGGGAGCTTGCTAGCACACTCCATCCTGCCTCTGCTTGGTTAGTTACATAGCTATTTATATGCAATTCCAGTAGCCAAAGAAATCTCAGTGGAAGGTCTTTACTGCTAGGTAAAGATATGGCTTGGGTTAAATGCATGTACTGAATTTTGCAATGTGTTTTGGTTTGTCAAGTTGTGTCTAGGGCTATGAGATTTTGGGCAGATTTTTTGCCATAATTTAGGCAGGATTTGCTTCTAGGATTGCAATCCCAAGATTTCTACTGTGTTGCTGGGATTATGTGCTGCTGGGATTATGGGATTATGTTATGCGGCTAGGATCAAGAATCCTATGTTTAGCATTTACTATTTTGTTTGTTTCTAAAGGATTTGGGCTTGGGTTTTTGGGCTCTCTCTCTTTTTCACTTACCTATATTAAGAGTTAGGCCGTTGGACATGAATTTTGGTCCCAAGTCCAAAATTATCAACGAGCCTAAAACTAATAACGGGCCTCATGCAATTCCGTTACCTTCCATACCACACTCATTCTTGTAAGCCCCAAGTGCGTGAATGTGGCTTGGGTCCACGTGCGTGGCGTGATGTTCGCGGGTGTAATTTGTCTCGAAATATAAATTGGGCTTAAAGCATAAATTGGACTTGTTAGCTGGATTTTTGGGTGTCAACAAATAACATCATAAATTTTATTTGAATAAGGTCTCAAGGCCAAACAAATAAAAATGAGAATGTTACTATAAAATATGAGGTGCACCGAGAGAATGTTACTATTTAAGCTCTTAGACAATCACCTCGATCGCACCATATTAGACTCTCAATTAGTACATATCCTTTGCTAGCTAGATAACACCATTAAAAAAGTAGAAAATGAAATTAGATCGGTGGCCGTCGACCATAAAATCTCTAGTCAGAAGATATGGCGTAGGAATCTGGCAAAATGTCTACAAGGAGTACAAGCTATCTAGAGTGTTCGGTGCACGAATTAATTTGGAGTAAACTAGTTCATTATTTATAGTATATGCTTCATTTTCATCATGTTCTCCCAGCATTAATTTGCACCAAAATTTCAAACAAAAGAAAAAGAAAAAGAACAAAGAATAAAAAAAAAAGAGCATCAACACACAATACAGTGAAGATTGGAACTTCATTAGCTGGAATGTCTTGCCTTGATTATGAGGTTGACGACGATAAAAAAAGACTTCTGAGGGCCCGGCCGCCATGACTGCTCTGTCAATTTATCAAGTCATTATATTCTCTGTGTTCCATCCTGCTAGCTATAAACTTCACAACTGATCTGGCTGGGTTTCAGCATCAAATACCACATCAATGTGACTTGGGAGTTTAATTTCAAACTAAAGAGTTTTAACTACATTCAATTTCATCAACAAGGTCTTTGATTTGGAAACAGAGTTGGTATATAATGTCCATTGGTTTGGCAAAGAGAAAGATGGTGACAGTTCTGAGCATTGATGGAGGTGGCATTAGAGGCATAATTCCCGGCACCATCCTCGGCTTTCTCGAATCTAAGCTTCAGGTAGACAATTTGATTCTCAATCTTTCGTGTATATGTAATGCATGTAAATTTTCTTATAATTATGATCTAATTTGGTATATGGTAGGATTGGGATGGAGCAAATGCAAGAATTGCAGATTATTTTGACAGAATCGCCGGAACTAGCACCGGGGGATTGGTCACCACCATGCTTACAGCTCCCAGTAAGAACAACCGGCCCATGTATGAAGCAAAGGACATCAACAACTTTTATTTAGAACACTGTCCCCAGATTTTCCCTCAAAAAAGGTACGTTGATCATCTAGAGCAACTCTACTAATTAACTTTATGCATGGCATCATACATAATAGTATGTTTATCCCATAAGTGAGACCAAATTTGTTCGGCAATAAGAGATGAATAAATGAAGCACTAGCGTAACATGTAATGTACAACTTTAGGGACTGTAGCAGTACTAACTTTTCTTGATCTGAAATCTATGCAGTCGGAAAAAGAAAAACTTCTTCACATCGATAACAAATGCAATGAAGCGGGGGTCAAAATACGATGGGATGTATCTGCGCTCATTGATAAATGGGCTCCTTGGTGATCTCACTCTCAAGCAGACTTTAACTAATGTGGTCATTCCAAGTTTTGATATCAAACACCTTCAGCCTGTGGTTTTCTCAACCATCGATGTAAGACATTTCACTCTTCACATATGATTTGGGATTCATTGCTAATACATGCACTAGTTTCTAGCTAAATAGCCGGTTATGCATATTAATACGTTATAGGTTAAATTTATGGTAGTACAGGCAAAAGAAAATTCATTGAAGAACGCAAAGCTTTCAGATGTCTGCATCAGTACTTCTGCAGCTCCATATTATTTCCCCCCACACTACTTCGAAGTCAAGGATGACCATGGAAATATCCGCACGTTTGATCTTGTCGATGGTGGGGTTGCTGCAAATAATCCTGTTAGTAGTTTTGTTTGAAAACATTCTAATAAGTTATGTTGTCACATTATCAAAATGAGCTTAGACGAGTCCTTGTTATATTTTTTTTTGTATCTGATTAACTGTTTGATAACATATTGCAATTTCTCAGTAATTTACCGTAGTGCTGCAATTAAGGAACTAATGCATGGATTTTATTCCATGAATGAAAGACAATGATGACCATAAGCCACATAAACAGAGAGATGTTGAAGAACAACTCAGAACCAATAAATGCGAATCGCTTGCAAGTGCTGTCATTGGGCACTGGCACTGCCAAGTTTGAGGAGAAGTACAGTGCAGTCGAGGCATCAAAATGGGGTTTGGTGAATTGGATGTTTAATAATGGGAGCACACCTTTGCTGGACATTTTTGGGGATGCCAGTTCTGATATGGTTGACTTTCATGTCTCCACTCTCTTCCAGTCCCTCCATGTCAAGGACAATTACCTACGAATTCAGGTACCTATAGTTACACACAAAAATGTATAACTGCGCTGTGCATACTAGACAAGGTCAACCTCAATTATATGTTTAAACAAATACTGATTACCTGACCAATTGTTCAGTACGTAGTAAACCCAATGAATTTCCTAATGGGGGTGGGAAAATTGCCAGTGCCCCTTCTTAACAGATTGAGCTCATAAGATAGGTTGTTTGACTTTCAAGTTTGAGGTGGCTCGCATGAGTCTAATAGTTTCATGATGTTCTGAAAATTATAGGATGACACACTGAGCGGAGATGAATCATCAGTGGATATTGCAACCGAGAAGAATCTGAAAAGCCTTGTGGAGATCGGAAATGTGTTGCTGAAGAAGCCAGTGTCAAGGGTAAATCTCTATACTGGGAGGTACGAGGAATCTGAGGGAGACGGTACCTACGAAGAAGCACTGGTCGATTTTGCCAAACGGCTCGCGGAGGGAAAGAAGCTCGGGCAAAAGAATTGAAAAACAGCACATACCTTCATTGATTAATTGCTTTCCAAACTCATGTTGAGTTAGATTTCTAAACTCATATGTTCAATAACATCATAAATTTAGTTGAATAAGGTCTCAAGTTCAAATTCCCATTTCTCTCCGGATCCTGTCCTTGGAGCCCAAAAATCAATACCCTATCAAACTGAAGGGCTGGCTTCAGCAAATGAATAAAATGAACTGGGATAGACAAGTCAATATCGATATTGATGTTGAAGGAAAATCAAGTTTAGTGTGCCTTATCAAACTAGGAATAGGAATAGGAGAGAAGGTTCTAGATTTCCCAATCCTACACGGATTGGTATTCCTTGTAACATTAGAACTAGCACTTTGTAATCCCTATATATAGGGCTCATATTCTCAATAATAAATATACTCTTCTCTCATCAATCTCTCTCAATACCAATATACTTAAACACGTTATCAGCACGACTCTAGCCACAAAAACCGAAACCAACACTCATTCACAAAGCAGCCCCTAGCCCGAGCTAGCCGAGCCTTCGCTGCAGCCCGAGCGCCCGTGTGCTTGCAACCTTGCACAGCAGCCCCTGCTGCCCCCTTCCTGCAGCCCTGCGTTCCAGCCTGCTGCCACCGAAGCATCCCTGCTGCAAACAAGCCAACGCACACCCACTGCATCTTTTTCCCGTTACTGTGCACATCCGTCTTCTTGCAAGCCTCGAAAGCCCCGCAACCGGCCTGCCTACTTCGCGCCCGTAGCCCCTGCACCCCCTGCTGCCCCTGCAGCACACCTGCAACTCGCTGCCACTGCAGCCCCTGCTGCCGCGCACCACTGCACACCTTTACTAGACTCGCTTCGTTCCATCACGCCTGCATCGACACGCGCGTGATCCAAAACCAAAAAGTAAGTATTCAAAAGAGTAAGTTTT
>BDJD01010085.1:9091-19450 GCA_002564525.1 Rosa multiflora
CCAAAGGATGCCAAGACTGTCAGGCACATGGTCCAGTCCAGCATATCCCAAATATTCCCATGCAACCTATTATTAAACCTTGGCCTGCACGAGGCTGGGCATTGGACTTGATTGGGATGATTCACCCCCACTCCTCTCTCCAACATAAGTTCATCATCATAGCTACTGATTTCTTCACCAAGTGGGTCGAAGCTGAGCCTTTGAAAGAGGCTTCAGGTGCCACCATTCGCCAATTCATTTTTCATAACATCATCTGCAGGTTTAGTATCCCTTAAGTGCTTGTTTCATATAGGGGCGCAACATTCATTGGAGGTGAGGTAGAAAAACTTGTCAACGATTTGGACATCCAGTTCATCCGCAGCACTCCATATTATGCTCAGTCCAACGGTCAATCGGAGGCCAGTAACAAGATTATTATTACACTGCTAAAGAAGATGCTGGTTGAAAACCCTCGCCAGTGGCACGACACGTTGTATGAGACACTATGGGCTTATCGCACCACTAAGAGGAATCCCACTGCTACAACGCCCTATGCACTAATGTTTGGTCATGATGCAATTTTACCCTTGGAACTCAACGTTCAATCGTTACGCGTACAAGATCAGCATCACTTGATCGGTGAAGATTATGTCCAGGCGATGTGGCAAGGACACAGAGATCTGAGCGAGCAGCGCTTAGCGGCTTTGGATAATTTAGTGATGGAAAAACAGCGTATCGCCCGCGCCTATGATAAGAGGACGTGTGGCAGTAGTTACAAAGAGGGGGACCTTGTTTGGAAAGCTGTTTTGCCCTTTGGCGAGAAATTGACCGGTCGCCATAAATGGACTTCACGATGGGAAGGACCCTTTGTTGTTCACCGTATTATGGAGCGCGGGGCTTTTCACCTCAAAGATTTGGACGGCGGCATCCATCGCAATCCCATCAACGGTCGGTTCCTAAAGAAATATTACCCTAGTGTTTGGGAGTTCGATGATCCACCGGATCAACCTTCTTCCCAGACAGGGGGCAACCATAGTCTTCATCGGCTCTCATCATCTATCTATATTCAGGCTTTTTCCTGTGGCCTTAGTCTCATGTATTTGCTTCACCTACGAATACTAGGGGGGCAACACTCTATACATCCAAGCCCTAGTTGAGGCCTTATTTTATAATCCAGGCCTTAGTTGAGGCCTTATTTTATAACAATTTCAACTTTTGTTTTTGTTGTAACTTTTTTTTTATCGTCCTTGACAATGTGTGTTAAGAATATGCATGATGGCCTATACATGAGGCCTTATTTTATAAAAAAAATTTGCATTGTGCTCGAAGAAACATTCATTCATAAAGTGGCTTTGCGGCCAAAAGCAGTACAAATCGAAACGGTTACATTCGCAATTATAAGGCCAAAAGTGGCTTAAAAAATCATAAGGATTGCGGATCTTCTAAGTGTTTCTGGATCTTGTGGCGACGAGAGGGCTGTGCTATGATTACTCATGCTCTTCCTTTCTTCACCCATATCCCTTCTCTGATCTGAGTCGCGGCTGCTATCATTTGTACCAGAGGAAGAGGGAAGGAAAAAATCCATCTCGACCCTTGCAGTTGGTTATCCTCCGGGATGGAGATGGTCTTCAGGGAGAGTGCGACTGACAGCCACATCTACCTCCAGGGGAAAAACAGAAGCTTGATAGTCAGACCCGGGAGGTAGGTTGCGAAAGAAGAACGATAGGCCTCGAGTGGCCTTCCGCCCTTCTCCCTCCTGCTCCACGCTGAAAATCTGAGGAGAGGGATCCCTCAGAATCTGGTTCCGCCGCATTAGTAGCGCCGCGTGTTCTTCAGTCTAACTGAAACCGGGGAATCCCATCCGGATTTCCAGAGACCAAAGACATGCGGCTGGACCTGAGATTAGGCCATAAGGCCTACCTAGGTTTTGAGATTAAGCTATAAGGCCTAGGAATTTGAGGCTAAGGGTGAGATCGTGAGGAGAAGATTTCAGAAATTGAAGGAAGAGAAGTAAGGCTTGCGAAACTATCTCTGGGAAAGCCATATTTGCTTGTGTTTATCACTTCTCCAAAGTATAGGTATTTATAGGGCCAATCTCAGTAGCCTCAATCGTGCGATGGGCAGTTGAAGTATTTTCAACGCCATCAATAAGAGTATCAATGGAATTGAATGCTAGGATCTCAGAAATGAAGATAATTGAAAACGCGTGGGGAGTGGGGCAGTCTTCAAGGAGGTAACAGCTCCATTTAAAGATTCTCTTTCCAAATAGTTTCAATAGCAATAAAGGCAAATGAAATGCTGAACTGCTTGAAAATTTGAGCATATATTTGGGCCAAGCAAAGTGGGCTAAATATTTAAATTATTAATAATATTGTTCATACAAGATGGGCCTAACACTAGAGGCCTAAAGTTTTCGGCCGGCATGAGTTAAACGAAGTAAATGTTCGTCCAAGCGAAAAATGGCATCGGCAGAGGCTCGCTCCACCTGTCGGACCGCCTCACGAGCTTGAGCCAGGTTCTGAGATAGTATTTCAGAGGCCACTAGGGGTTGCTCCAGCAAGGGATCCTCATGCTCAAGTCGGGCCGTCACAGCAGTCAATTGGGCCTGAAGATCTTAGATTTGGGACAGGAGATGATTTTGCATGATCCGCAAGTCTCTAACAAGGGTAGCCCTATCTCCTAGAAAGTCATGAGAGGAGTCCATTTGTTGAGCGAGGTCCTGATAGTGGGCCTGGGCTTGTCAGACTTTAAGCCACTGGGGGAGATTCTGTAGCAGTTCGTCTATCTCAATGAACTCGTTCTCAAGGATGGCTTACTCGCGATGAAGAACCCTCAAGTACTCCAGAGCCCTGACGGATGCGCTAGGCAGCAGGATATCGGGACTCAAAAGACGGTGAAGTCTGTCCGTGGCTTCATCTATAACTCCGGGAGGAGTCACCTCAAGTACGCGAGCTAGCCTTTCCAGTCTAGAAGGAGGTACAGGCAGTGGATTTGGGGCTGCCGCAGCAGGAGCTTCAAGAGGCTCCATAACAGGAACCGATTCCAGCACCGGCTCGAGGTTCACCCCTTCTCCTACTTCAGGAGCATGGGGGGCAGGCTCTTGGTTAACTACATCTTCACCAGCTGGGTCAGCGGGATTGGAGCCAAGTATTTCCGTAGCGACAGCTACTTCCCCGACAGGACCAAGATTCTGGTTTTCAGGAGGAATCATTAGAATGCCCAAAGAATAAGACAAGAATTAGGACATCATGCTTATTAAAGAGAAACGTACCTCTGCAGCCGGAGGCTCGCGAAGGGTTGCTATCGGCACAGGTTCTTGAACCGCCTCGCCAGGAATTGGGCCAGGCGCTATCTGTGCTAGGACAAGTGTGGCGTTTAGTTCCTCACGAGGTGCATCTGAAAGGGGCATTCTCTCTTCCACTTCAGGCGAGATATCATCTATGACCTGCACTGGGATCGGGGCCAATTGTATATTGTTCCCAACGCTGGCAGGAGGTGGAGGATTATTGGAACCAGTGGGCCCTTGGGCCTGTGAATCAGATGTGCCTTCACCAGCAGCTGAGGGGCCTTCCCCAGTTTGTCTTAAAGACCTATGACGAACCTGCAAGCGAGGATTGTTATATGGTTGCACAGAATGAGAAGAAGATTCTAATATGCACTTTTAGTTTCTTACCAGTCGACCAGCGATTGGTTCATCTTCCACCCACGGATCAGTTCTAGGGTCAGAACGACTGCGCTTGCTGGCCAAGATAGCAGCAATCTGCCGGGGTCAAAGGATTAGACTTGACTTGGAAAGAAAGCATTTTTTTTTTTTAAAAAAAAAAACAAGAAAGTTCTTACCGTTTGCCGGTTATCATCGTTGGAAGAGGGATCTTCGACTTCAGGCTCCGTTATTACTGTTTTTTGCTTCCCGGACTAGCCAGTGGCTGGGGAAGCTTTAACTGCACGACTGCCAGAAGGTGGCACATTTCCCTGGTACAGCAAAGGTTGAGTTAAAAGGGAAGAGTGAAAGAAGGAATAATAAAAAAAAACCAAGATACTTACCTCTTGAGGGGGCTCGCAAATTACGATACCAGCCTGGGCCTGGCGAGGGGCTCGCGCCTGTTGATGAGCCGTCTCAGGAAGAGGTGGAGATTGTGCAGAGTCTTCAGGAAAGCGAGCAAGTAGCTCAATGTCAGCAGCATAGGGATATCTCAGTTCCCCAAAGATAGTTGCGAAGAGTTTGCCATACCGTTGTCTCCAACAATTGACAGAAACTTCTGCCTACCATTCCTTATATCCTTCTTCAGTCCCATCTATGGCATCTATGTCCTTAGGCCAATTAGGAAAATCAACCAGTGCAAGCATGCTTTGTACTGGCAAAGGCCCAGAAGAGGGCCCAAATCTACGCCAAGAGGTTTTGTAGTTCCAAGCATCATACAACTGGAATGACACTAATTGGACGAGGCTGAATTGGCGAGCGAAATGGTTAGGAGCGTAAAGCTCATAACTAAGTTCTTCGGCAGCTATCCTAATGTCTGAAAAGGAGATCGCGCGGCGAAAAGCCAAGCGCGCGCGATCGCTGTAGCGAGGAGAGCCAGGAGGAATCCGTTGTCAAGCGGAGCTAGGAATCTTCTACCCAGTACTAAGTCGCAGTAGGGCATCTCATGCAGAAGGTACAGATATGTGAAGCACTCAGAATAAGGAGGAGATGAGTACCTTTCCTCCCGGCTGAGCCATTGACCCAAGAGCTGGTCAGCCGGTAGAAGCAGCGGGATGTCATTGTGACGAAAATATGGAAAATAAGTTTGGATCCAAAATTCAAGGATCGAAAAAGGGCCAGAGATGCTAGTCTCAAAAGGATGCAAAGTGGCCTGGTACAGAGTGCGATAGAAGGCGCCCAACACAGGTTGTCCGAGCCCGACACGGAGGCCATTGTAGAGGGCCGTTGCCAGAAGAGTCCAAGCACCAGTGGGCTTACAGGAGGAAGTACAGAAGATGAACTTACAGAGCCAGTACTTTAAGAAAGCAATTTTGGTAGTCGCATTGTGCTCCCGGCTGTAATAAGACAGCCACCGTGGATAGGAGCCGCTGTGAGCGCTGTGACCGTTTTGGGCCATGGTTGAAGTGAAAGTGACAGAGTCGAATTGGCCATGCAGATAAGGCTCGCCATCAATGGGTAGGCCAGTGATGGTAAGAATATCCAGTAAAGTGATACTCATTTGGCCAAATCGAAAATCAAAGGTGTTTGTGGCGGTGTTCCAAAAACAAAGAAAGGCAGCGAGCGGTGAACGATTGCCACCGCGCGGAAGATGAAAACAGAGATAGATAGTGTGAGTGATACATGTCGCGTTCCAGCTAGCCAGTTCTCGTGATCTTGCTTTGCGATACCAGGAAAGCTCCGCCGAGCTGATAGAGGATGGCCAGTGCCTTATTTTTGCTCGATGATTCTGGGCACCCCAACTGTTGAAATCCCCAGGAGTCCTTCGGAGGACTGGAATGGGCCGACGAGCGGGCAGGCCATAGAAGGCGATGGCGTCGGCCGGGATAGAGTCTCGCTGCTCTGGGCCCAATCCGACATGGTGGTTTGAGAACTGGAGGAGTAGGGGTCTCTGGATAGTGGTGTGGAGACGAATGCGGGCACCGATGCTGGTTCCCTAAGAATGGGCAACCTGTTCATTCAGTTCTTCTTCTTGATCGATGACTATCTTCATTGGGGGAGCCATTTCTGGGTTTCTGTGAGGAAGATGTTGGCAGTAAGAGGGTTTCTGGGTTTAGGAGACTAAAAGAGTTTCTGATGTGACAGATCTGAAGTGGCTGCGGGTTTAAATAAGAAATTTTGTGAGGGAAACGATACGACAGAAAGGCGTTTTCGCAAGCGAAAGGACGCAACCCTCATTAATGATATCGTTTCAAGCAATCAGCGTGTCGTTTTAGCCCCCTTCAATCAGTTACATCTTCGCGGGCCTGATTTCGGGGCCTGAGGGGCAATGTTTGAGCCCAAAAGTAATATTGGCAAGATCCTTTAGTGGATTTAGCATAGCGGGCCGATACCTGCAGCCCAAAAATAAGCCTACTTGGGTTTGGGTTACAGCTTCGCCCATTCCGTGATCCATAAGGAAAAACGAAACCTTATTGGAGTCAAGTAGCAAAGATTGAATAGGAAACTCCAATCAATAATCCTTCTATAGTGTCACGGGCCGACTTTATACGCAGCGGAATTAGCCCGTGAGGCACCAAAGTTCCTCTGAACCAAGGCCAGCCTATCTTCCTTACTTTCTTGATACTCCATTTTTCTTTTTCTTTCTATGTGTTTCTCTTGTCAACTTGACCCCCCTTCGACATCATCCTCTTGCTTGTTGAGGTTTACCAACGAAAGCTACTCCCGCATGAGTCTCACATCTTATGACTAACCGATCGCTTCCTTGTGTCATGATCGTCTTACAGGACACTCGCCCAACTGATAGGCTTTCATGTCATCCCGGCTTGCGTCAGCCCATTACTAACCCGCGTGCATCCCGCACGTCGGTAGCAAGTAGCATGACCGAGTACCGAGACTAAGTTGGCATTCACACTTCTTCTTTGAGTCATTCCTTAGTAGCTTGCACACCTTCCTCACTTCGTGGGAATCTCTCGCACCACCCACTCAACTTCAAGACAACACATGTCTTGCATGTTTCACCTCATAGGCATTACTTATGCAACCCACTCAGTCTTCATCTCAAGGGCAACCCATGCCCACGTACCTCAACCTTGTGCACATCACTTACGCACCTTACTTGACAGCACGTGCCCGCTTACTTCATCTTGTGGCATCACTGGCACAACCCAATGAACTCATAGGCAACACTTGTTTTCATCCTGCACCTCATGAGCACCACTTGTGCAAGTCACTCGGCTCATGGACACCACCTGTCGTCGTATCTTACCCCGTGAGTATCTCTTGTACAACCCATTTGGCTCTTAGGCAACACATGCCCTCATACTTCGCCTCATGGGCATCACCTAGACATCCCACTCGACTCATGGGTAAACTTGCCTGTCTACTCAAGCCTTGAGTACCAACCTGACTAGCCATCAAGGCCTTGTGGCCTTTCCCATCTAACAAGGCTACCATGTTCTCTTCTTGATGACTATCATGGCTCCAAGGCACATTCTAGCCCGTAAGCTAATCCTCAAGAGGGCATACCGTCTTGCTTGCTGGCACGCGCTCGAGTGAGAAACTAATCATTGATGCCCCTCTTAAGCTTCCTTTAGTTTAGCACGGGGTCGCCCCTCCCGTGCTTGCTGGCATCACTTTGCTTTGGGCAAGATCGAACCCTAACCCATGCCCACGTCGCTTGCTCCGTGGCCAATGAGCACCACGGGGTCCCGACCTATCTTCCGTAAGCCCGCATGTTTGTCTAACACTGATGGCATAAGGATCACCCTCATACGAACCTCGTCCCCGACGTCGACCCGCAATATCAGCCTTTCGGCCAATACTGTCCACGAGACTTCCTGACTCGTGGAAACATATGCCGCCCCTTTCTGACGACACATGCTCGGTCCCCTAGGCCCCCACGGGTGCCCGGGAGAAGCTCACTTAGTGCCCCATGAAGTCCAGCACCGGGGGTGGTGGAGAGCTCGACACCATGCCTCCCCCCTATAGAGCATATCTTGCTTACATGAACCTGGCAGGAGGAAACATCAAAATAGCCGAGGAGACTAATTGTCCATAACTAATTCACAGAAAATCCAAATAACATGCTGTCAAGTGCGTTGAACTTGTTTCGACGTCCCGAACATTTCTCATGTTTTGAGTTTTCCCAAATTCAAAGCCGAAGTACCTCAAACCCAAACTTCCACTTAATTACAACAATGCCACTCATCCTCACTTTAGCTGGAAGCTTGCCCTTGGGCTTCCAAGGCTCGCCCCTCTCGGCATCTCCCTTACAAATTGTCACGATAGCACTACTCTTAAGTGCAGCTCGTAACATATAGCAAGGAACAGTCGAAACCCTTGGTATAAATACCAGGTTTAAAGGACAGAGAAGAGACCCTCTCTCAAATCAATCAATCCCAGCGATTACAAAGCCTCCCCGGAGCAAACCTCAACCTCGTTGAAACCCGGTGACCGCGTGCCAGTCCTAGTCTCTCCAAGAGCCGACTGCCAGTATCATTGCCACCGAGACTCTCTCAACCAGCGAAGTAAGAGTAACGCCTTCGCAACCCAGCGAAGCTAAAGTCACGCTTTAGCAAAACCCGTGCTTTCTCCAAACTTCCCAGTGATTGCTCTACTAAGCCTACAACGTTGAGTATCGATTTGGTGACACAAAGAGATCACATCCAAAGTCCTTATCCGTAAGGCAAGAAGTCATTTCTCGGAAGGCTAGAGAAGAACCTTGTGGCGAGGTTGGTGCTCTCCTCGTCCACAACGCTTGAAGAAGAAGTCAGGTTAAGGGACTCCCCCGACGACTGCACCCTACAGTGCTGGCACGCCCGCGCACATGCTCAAAAGAGACAGTTTGCAAGCCAACTGGTTTTGGAGCCAAACGTTAGTCTTGAAAACCATATTGTGAAGACAACTTGGCAAGGCCGGGAAGGTTTCTTCCCAGCGAGGTCTTGGCCGCTTCCGACTGCCACGAAGTATGTTGTATGTTGGGGTATGGTATGCATGTTGCGATTGGTCCCACCATGGCTTGTGGGGCCCCCTAAAAGGGTGTTACTTATGCTCAGTGAGATAGCAAACTAGCTTGCTAGTAGAGGTATCTACAGAACTCTTTTCAATTGTTGGTCACATCACAATGAAGCCACCAATACATTTATATTTCATGTAAATATATATATATATATATATATATATATACACGTAGTCATCCACTCAGGAATGCCACTAATACCAACTATAGTTAACCTAATAACTGCAAGACATTATGGTAATTATGCTCATAACGAATATCGTGAGATTTACTCACCTCTGAATCCCACTGCGTCTTCACACACTAATCAAGATAAGCACAATTGTTCCAATCCTCTCAACAAAAATTTGTCAAGTACCTAATCACATACGGTCTCAACTTAGTACACAAATCACAAGCGATTAAAGTTCGAAACCCCTGTTTTGAACTAAAACCACAAAAGTGACGCCAATCTAGGCGAAATCACATCCGAGACCATCCAAAGTCTCCGGAATACTTCTATGATCGATATGTCAAAAACACAAGTCGATCGAACAGTCGAATCCTCAAGGATAGAATAATCAAACGGTTCGAAACCGTAAAAATCATAACATATTCATACGATCTCCAAAAATTATGTTTTATATATCAAAACGCTCGTATCAATGAGTAGATGATAAATAACACCAGAAACCATCCCTTACATGGCCGGAACACTGGCAACGCGCCACCATAGGCGGTGTCATAACCACCACCGGCTAAAACTCAAAACCATCTTAATCCAACCGTCCAAAATGTCAAGAACACCAAATAGAATAACTTTAATACCTGGGGTTCAAGCCAACTCAGCCTAGATCGGTCAACATCAAACCCACAAGCTGAGAGTATACTGTTCACTATGAGTTGAACCAATTTCAACGTGAATCGATCGAAACCACCACTAGGATCAACAGAGGAAGATGTTGCAAGCTCCATAAGCCTGGTTTGAACCCCCGCCATCTTCAGAGATCGGAGAACTAATCGGATCCGACAGCCTCTAACTTTACCGCCTTGCAATGCTACCTTGGGTGAGAATCGACGCTAGAGGATGCCAAAGGGAGGAGCACACGGAGGAGGCGAAACAATCTGGGCTCGTCCGGTGGTCTGTCGTCGTCGGAGCTGCAAGTTCCAGCTTGGTCGAAAAACTGGGTCATGGTCGGGTCAGTCGAAAAAGAAGAGAGAGAACGGAGAGTTTGGAATTTCCGGAAAAGGAAATCTTCCAAAATATAAATAGTAATTTCCAAAAACAAAAACCCCTATTTATAGAATTTTCCCAATTTTCATTCGCTCATAACTTTCTCATACGAACTCCGATTTCTGCGTTCCACATGTCCACGAACTCGTATCGACGCGCTTTACGATTTTCCTTAAGTAAGTTTTTAGAGAAACCCAACGAATAAAAAGTCAACCCTTGCGCCTCCCCTAAAATGACGCTTCCTGAATAATTATTCGCCCGAAACACTTCCTCTCAATCCATGAAACATTCCAATAATCACTAATTAGATTCCCAAAAATCCTCGAAAAACAATAACGAATTTCCGGGGTACTACATAGGCAACGTCTCAAGAAAGAAGACTCGACTCAAATATAGACCATCGATCCTTACCTTCTTCTTCTTTCAAGCCACTTAAGAGAGATTAACCCACTGTAGGATTTGACCCAAAATCTCTGAAATGGAATACGGGGTTTTTTTTTTGGGGGG
>BDJD01010085.1:19600-30384 GCA_002564525.1 Rosa multiflora
GGGGGGGGGGGGGATGATGTCTCAGTGATTGGTTTAGATTTCTTCATAAGAGGAGGTTAAAGTAGTAAAAGCTTCATACCTAGGTGAGGCTTAGTATTCAGTGTGTCCTGATTATTGTTAAGATTGGCATACTATTGCTTGGACATATCTTGTGTCTTACCGTATTGGTGACTGCGTTTGTTTTGGGTGTTGCTAGTCTTGTCTTAGTAATTTGTCCTACCTTCCTATTGTGGCTGCTGTGGAACCAGCGTCACCGAAGATGGTGGTGCCGCTGCTATGATGGGATTGTCACTGGATCAGATATCTGGTTCTCCAAATGTACCATATTCTACCAGGTTGTAGGCTGTGGAAACATCCTTTAGCTTATCATCGTTATGTGGTGGGTGGGTATTGATTTGTAAGAGAAACTATCTTGGTCGCAGTGCCTGGTGAAATGTAATTTCTGCCATACCCTGTAATACCCTAGAAATTCGTTATTAATTAATGATGATTTTCTGGAAATTATTGAGTTGGTTGCTAGTGCGATTTCGTGGTTCGAGGGTAGAGAGAAAGTGTTTCGAACGAATAATTACTTGAAACGTTTTATTTTTGAGAGGTAAAAGGGTTGACTTTTATTCGTTGGGTTTCTCTAATAAATTTCTTCATGAAAATTGTTAAGTGCGTCGATATGAGTTCGTGAATATGTGGAATGCGAAAATCGGAGTTCGTATGAGAAATTTATGGTAAGCGGAAAAACCTTCTATTTTTGAAAATTCCCTATAAATAGAAAAATCCGAAAATAAAATCAGAAAACCTAAGGTTTCCAAATCCGAAAACCCTAGTTTCCTCCCAAAGTGCAGCCGACCCAACCCGGACCTGGTTGACAAACCCGGAGTTTCCGGCGTTGTTCGGCGGATTTTCCGATTCTGGTCAAGTTGTGATGCTCTCCTCCTCCTGATTGCATCCATATCAGCCTTGCAAGGCGATTTGAAGTGTGGAGCAAGAAATCGTAGTTTGAAGTTCAACGGTGAATATTTTTCGGGCTTGTTCTTGCTTGATCTAGGCTGAATCGGTCTAGGTGCCAATTATGAAAGTTGTTCATCATGCTGAAATCTACAGGATGGCTGGCGCTAATCTTCCTAGTTCTAACTTTGATCTAGTGATGGGTGGGCTTCAAACTCAGCCGCTTGTGGCAGTGCGTGGCAACCTTCTCAGGAGCAGTTCATTGCTCTGTTAGTCTCCATTCGTTGATATGAACATGTGGGTATGTTTTGTGTTTGCTCGACTTTTTAGTTGAGTTAGGTATTTTCGATTTCGGTTCATTCAGTTTTCGATTAGTGAGGATTAGACAGTTGGATTGTCCTCTTGTTTGGGTGGTTTGATCCTAGAAGGGTTTTTGAGGCCTTAGGTAGTCTCCGATGAGGTTTTGTCTTGATTGACTTATCCTTTGATTTATAGTTCACATGTTTCAAACTTTAAATGCTTGTGTACTTTGTGTTGTATTAAGTGTGATATTAATGTGATTAGGTGTTCGACGGGATTGTGTGAGCGGAGTTTGATGATATTGTACTTGTCTCAGTTTGTGTGTGAATCAGTAAATCTCACGAGGTTCACTTATGATATTATTCAGAATTACTTGTTAAAATGTGAAATCATTTTCGGAAATTTTTTTTTTTAAGGGTTAAATACTGTTTACTCCCTAAACTTTAAGGGAAAAAACAGTTCAGTCCCTCCCTTTTTAATTTCACACGTTTACTCCCTCGTCTCTCAATTTTGGACCAATAGGTCGATTCTGTTACTCTCCGTTCAAAAACTCCATTAAATTGCTGACGTGACAATCCTTCCGTGTCAAAAAGTCCATTATACCCTCACTTTTTCTTTAATTTTGTTTTTTCCCATTTTATTCTCTCTTCTTCTTCTTCCTTCTTTCAGCTTTCTCTTCTCCAGAAACCTCCCTCCATCTCCTCTGCAACCTTCCCTGCTTCTTCTTCCTTATGTCTTTTTAATAAGAGCTTTGTTATATGATATGCCAAACTCAGAGTTGCCATCAAATGAATAGTAAGGATCTCCATTTGTAAAGCTTTGGTTCTTCACAGAATGATTCGACTCTCTTGAGAGAGACCCAGATTGTGCTGAGAGTCCAAGCTTCATCAGAGGAACCACCATCTACGCCGTAGGGTTGCTTAACTAGGTTGTCGTACGCGATGGTGAAATCCAGGCCATTGAAGCCTCCAAAGACCTCCGAGTAGTCGAAGCCGAAGCAACGCACATTGAAGAACTCCTCATTGTCATCTTCGTCGACGGCGTCTGCGACGGGGACCTTTAGCACTGGAATCGAGGAGGCGCGAAGCCTGTTCCCCTCCGATGGAGATTCGTTTTCTTCTTCGTCTTCGTCTTCATCTTCATCGGGCTCTTGATTGGGCTACCGTCTTCGAAGCCAATTCCGCACCATATCCTCCTGAAAACTCTACCTCCCTCCCTATGGATCCCTCCCAGGTCTACCCACATGTAGTTGGCCACATTATCCACAAAGAAACCGGCAACAAACCGCTACCTTGATTCCTTTCTGACCATACTCTGCACCTCCTCCTCGGATTGCAGATATGTCGAGTCAGATTGGATACGTCGAGTCAGACCAGGTGAAACCGCCAACCGTCAAGCTCTCTACCAAGCCCAGTCATTCGTTCCAGTGTGGAGGTCGACGTGGGGTAAGGATGCGCCTTGGATTGTCTCGGAAATCCAGTCGGCGGTGAAGGTTGTAGACTCTCCAGATCTGGAGCATTTGCTAGCATGATCGACTCCAGAACTCCGGTGCTTCTGCTTTGTCAGACACATACTACTCTCCCTGCTCTGGTTTTTCTCAGAGGGCCTGCAGTACTAGTGGAGGAGAAATTGGTCTGCAGAAGTGGAAATCAAAACTACTACTGTTGAAGCCAAAGTTTCTAGTTCTCTTACTGAGGAAGAGAAGAAAGAAGAGAAGGAACAAAAAAAATGAAGAGAGAGGTGGAAGATTGGGCAGTCTGATTTTCTGAGGAAGATTGGGAAACAGAAAGATGGAGAGAGAGCTGGAAGAAGAAGAAGAGGTAAATAGCACAAAAAAAAAAGGGTATGAGAGGGTATAATAGACATTTTGGTGCGAAAGAGATGCCACGTCAGTAATTTAACAGAGTTTTTGAACCGAGAGTAACAGAATGGACATAATGGTCCAAAATTGAGAGATGAGGGAGTAAACGTGTGAAATTAAAAAGGGAGGGACTGAACTGTTTTTTCCCTGAAAGTTCAGGCAGTAAACAATATTTAACCCTTTTTTAAAATTATATGAACTTGATCGTCTACGGTTCATAGATGAGTAAAATGAAGTTTTATTGTAAAAATGATTTTCACGGGTTTTTGTATTGTGAACTATAGTTGATATTAGTGTCATTCCTGAGTGGATGACTACATATATATATATTTACGTGAAATATCTATCTTGATGGTCTGGTATTGTGGTGTGTACAATAATTGTGAATCTATTCATGATATCGTTTTGAGACTTTGTTCTTTAAGGGGAGCAATATATTGTGATAATGATGATTTATATCTTGTTTTGGAAATGCTTGGAGTGTGGAAACTATAGTTGAAATGAGTACATGGCATTATCATCTATGGAGTGTAAGTAACATTTTTGGGTCTTGAGAGACTCTTTAAAATGATTTGATCTTTGTACCAAGAGTCTGAGTACCGAGGATCATAGTAGTGATCGAGGATGAGAAATCATTTGATGGTTTTATGAAACCTTTTGGATCTAGTGTGACCGTTGTGAGTAAATTAGTGACATGTGCAGTGAATTAAAAGGAGTCTTAGAGTATTCTTCCTTTATCGTCCAAGAAGGACTTTGTTATCCCAGAAGGACTATGATGTAGGCAATATGTATGGTGATTGTTGTTGTAAAGTGTGTCAGTGGTGTTGGAGTTAATTGTTTTCATCGTAATCTCCTGAACTAAATTATATGCAGGGATTTCGATCTTTCTGAATTGTTTAATTTTAATATAATCTCCTAAACTAAATTATATGCAGTGATTACTTTATGTTTTTATTGCTTGAATTTGTTTTTAAATTCCTTAACTATATTATATGCAGGAGTTACGGATTTAGTTTTGATTAGGAAATTGAAGTACAATGGTTGTTTGAGATTTATAGATGAGTTGACATGTCTTTGGGGTGATAATTACATCTGCTACAAGAACAGGAAGAAGATTTGAGTGATTGTGTTGTGAGAATTCTATGTGATTTCACAATGCCACTGTGAGAATAGATATTTGTTTCCGAGAGAAAAGGGTTATGACTTTAAGTGTAAATACTCGGTTGACTTGGGGTTTGGTGGTTTGGGATCGTAAGTTGTGAAATCATTTGTTGGTGGTCTAAATCATGAAGTGGATTATTGTGTATGAAGTTGATGTAAAATTGTTGATGAGTATTTTATTTCTTATTTGATGTTAAGTTGAGGTATTTAAAGCATGTGCTTGCCGTTATGATTTTTGAGTTTACTCACACAAGCTTAAAAAGCTTATCGGGTTTGTTGTTGCAACCCGGTGCACTATTCAATGGTGTAGGAGTTTATCCTGTAGGTTAGGTTGAATGTGGTTGAGGCAGAGAGCTTCCTTGCTGTTGTACTGGTAGGTATAGTAACCTAATTTTGTTATGCACTTGTTCGTCTTCCGCTGTGTAATGAGCGTAGTGCATGAGTTTACTTATTGAATTGTTATTTCAGTTTAATTTGTAAACTTGGTATAATGTAATATGTGACTCTAAAGAACGAGTCGATTTTGGCATTGATGAGCTTGGTTTGTTTTGTTGCTTAGTTTAATTGAAAAATTCTTAGAGTGTTCATTTGCTTGTTAAGTTTTCGAGTTTCGGATTTCGATTTCTTTATTCGAAATTCGGGGCGTGACATACCCCTATGTACATTAAGGCACCTGGTGGTCGCTGACTTCCACTGGGTGAGAAAATCTCGGAGGCTCTCATTCTCTTACTGCTTTATTCTGAATAGTTGTGTAGTTGTGTGATACCTACTGCTGCGTAATTTGAATCTATTGACAAACTTGTCTGCCAACTGTCTGAAGTTATCCACTGAATTGACTGGGAGATTAAGGAACCAACTTAGCACCTCGCGACAAAGTATTTCTTCAAATGCATGACAAGCCATAGCGTTAGTGAAATGGGTTGCATTGAGTTGGAACCGAAATATCGCCAAGTGATCATATGGGTTGGTTGTACCACTGTAGTGTTCCATCTTGAATGCTTTGGAATCATGGGGTTGCTTCTCAACCTGAACTCTTGCTGTGAAAGGGCCTAGTTTCTCCTCGAAACTAGCTGAGGCTGGTCAACATGCCACCCTACTCTCTGATAATTCAATCTTGGACTGAAGGTCAGTGATAGTCTGGTTCATCTAGAGTAGTAGTCTGATGTTGAGATCAGGGTTCGCATTGGCACCGATACCACCACCAGTACTACCTATGAGAGTGGGCTCTGGCGGTAGTTAATGCATAAATGGGTCTGGATACAATGTTGTGTTCAAATAGACTATGTTAGGTGGCGCCCCCGTTGTCACCAAGGTGGCAGGATGGGGAATAATGGTTGTCTAGAGTGGTGTGGTGCAGCTTTGGGTTATGGTGGTGGCTGTAACATTCCCTGTTCTTTGGAGTGTCGCTCCTAAGTTAGGGATGTGGAAGGTTGGAGTGTTCACTCCTGATAGGGTAGGTACCGTGGTGGACTGGAGTGCCCTGTCCAGAGCAAGGTTGTTATCTAACCAGTATTGAAGTGAGGCCTAGAGCATGCAGTTCTCAACTTCGATCTCTGCAAGTCGGGTTTGGGCAGCAAGTGTTGCAACATGCTCTCGAGCAACCTGCTCTTTCAATTGGAGGGTATCGCACTTCATCAGTTCAAACGCAGCATAAGGCTCGTTGAGCGAGCGTCTGGTAAGAATCACTGGTGTCCTGCCTTGATACATGTCTAAAGAGAAAAAGTTGGTAAGAGGGGGACCAGGGGTGCCAGTCTCAAACCCTCTTATGCCTAAGTCAATATTGGGGAGATATTTGGACAAAGTAATGGTACCGAAGGGTAGAGTTGTGAGCTTACCTTATTTGGATGTGTGTGACTCCTTTTGTAATAAGGAATGGGAGTTTGGTTCCCCTGATACCCAACGGCGCATGGGGCTCACATGCAGCGCGTCCAGCCACCTTTGAAGCAGTTCTTTGCTCTTTTATCTTGTGTTCGTCGAGACGAACATGTAGATATGTTTTGTTTTTCATAACTTAATTGTTCAGACAAGTTAGGTTAAACATAGTTTTAGTTCGTTCGGTTTCTATTCGTGAGGATTTGACCATTGGATCGTCCATTTATTTTGTAGAATTGATTTTAGAAGTGTTTTAGAGACCTTCTGGTGTCTCGGGTAAAGTTTCATCACAATTGGCGCAAACTTCATTTTTTAGTTCAAGTGTATGTTTCGAACTTTTAACGCTTTTGTACTTCATGTTATAATGAGTTAAGACCTTGATTTGAGTAGGTGCCTAACGAAGTTGTTTGAGAAAAGTTTTGTAGTTTTGTGCTTGGTCTCGTTTTTTGGGTGTAAAGACGCATTGGTATTTTGAGGTGAGTAAATCTCACTTTGGTTTTGGGTGATAAATTAGTTATTTTATGGTTTTATTAGAAATATGTTAACTGTGGAATCATATTCATCGAAATAAATATTTGTTTTGAAATATATGAACATGATTGTCAACGGTTTATGGGTAAGTGAAAACGAAGTTTCGATTTAAAATGAATATTTAGTTACGTAAATTATGAACTATAGTTGGTATTTACAGAGAGGATGACTACGTGTGTGTGTATTATATATATATATATATATATATATATATATATATCTTGGTGGGATTGTGTGGTGAAGTGAAAAACAATTTGTTTTATGTGGTTTGATCACTATTGTTTTCTAAAGTGATTTTGAGGAAAACAAACAATTTGAAAAATAAATGATGGTATTGTTGATTTTATGTTTTGAAACAAATAGGTACGATTTTTGTGAATGTTTTGAGGCGTGAAAACAATATTTTGAAAAATATTTCTATATTGTTTTGAGATTGGTGAAGTTGTGAAAACAATAATTTAAGGAGGTCAACTATGTTGTTTTGAGATTTGTTTTTGAAATGTAAAAATTGTTATTGTAAATTGTACATACCGCCTATATCACATATCGCCAAGCATATGCAACAACCTCATAGGTGGGCCCCGCGACATGGTAGGTCCCTCCTACGATATGCATCCGGTAAACCGACACCCGAGCTACCACGCCATGGTGAAGGTCGGCCGGTATCTTGCCAAGAGGCCACCCTCCCATGCTCTCCAAAAGCCTTCAAGAGAAGTAAATATGTGTATTATGTCCCACATCGGAAATGTAGAATAGAATGAGACTTCCTTTAGCTATAAGAGGAAGTCATCTCCTTCTTGGAAAGGGATGGGATCCATGATCCCCAACTTGTATCACTACCAAAGGCTACTTGGCCTCACTACTAGTGGAATCTCTAAGTGGACGTAGCCTTGCCTCAAGGGCAAAGTGAACCACTATACATGCTTGTGTGTGTGTCTCTCTCCCTCTCCCCATCATGATCCATGCTTAGTTCCCGTTATGTATTCTCACATAGAAATATTGGCGCTAGATGGAAGGTCCCTAGGTTTGGATATGAACCTCTGACCTTGAGCAAGGGTCATGTACTGGTACCACGAGCCACCAGGTACCAAGAGCCAGTGGGTGCATGGATACATGCAGGACACCCCACCCTCAACCTCACCCAAGCCTCCAATGAGCCTCCGGATACATGATCCTCCACTCCCAAGGCTCCGATGAGCCAGCGGGTACATGATCCTCCAGTTACATGAGCCATCGAGTACCACGAGCCTCCTGGTACATGATCCTCCGGGTACCATGAGTCAGCAGGTACTTACACATCCCTATACCCTCAACCTCACTCTCAAGCCTCACTCTTCTCCGGGACTCTCATGAGCCAGCGGGTACGTGCACATTTTGCACCCCCAACTCCTCACTGGCCAAATCTTATTTGGACAGGACCTTATTCTTCTCGGTGACTATCATCGAATCTCCGATACCTCTCTCCATCCCGCTGCCATGTAACGCATCACTACCCGCTTGAAAGTTAAGGTCCATTTGCATGTAGACCCGTAGCCCTGCAAGTCCCCTGCAAGTCCCTACGAGACCTACTCGTTCACTCATCCCGGTATAGCTCAAACCCGGAGTAACATTCAGGTACCGCACTATTGGAACCCGTCCGAGATCCTCTTTAACGGAGAAAAATGCATCATCCCAGCAGCTTTTTCACCCTCTCGCTGACCAATCCAGCAACACCTCCTGGTAGTACACTTGGGATGGGTCTCGGTGACCAAACCTTGAAACTGGTCCCATCTCCAACACATCTCGGTGGCATCATGTATAAGCTGGAGTCCCGGGAACAACGCCATTTCAAGAAGCCGACTTTGTTCAACGGTTCGAGCAACAAAAAAAAAAAGATAATGGAAATTTACTTTGGACACCCGCTCGGTACCATTAATCTCGGTCCACCATGGTCATTCCAGCCGGTACTCAGGGATGTGTCTCGGTGTACCAGTGATCCACCCTGGAGACCCTGGCTTCTACTTGGACCCGCTGGGTTAGTCTCTTCATCAGCATCACAGTGACTGTCACCGGTACCAGCTCTCTTCACCATTGGGTTTCTCATCCGAGTTCAGCAAAAGGGGAAGAGAAGAACGACATTCTACTCTGGGCACCCCACTACCAACCATCTCTCTCAGTAACCATCACCGGTACCAGGTACCGCTCCAGATCGCCGGTACTAGCTACCTGCAAAGAATGGTTTTGCTCCGAACACCCAGGAAGATTTGGATACCCAACCAACCCCGGTGATCATCCCCCCATCTCGATGACCCAACCAGAAGGTCACCTCGGCGATCCAACCCAAATATAGGTACGTACCAGCACGGGCACCTGCCGGTCTCCTTCACCCACTATTCTCCGAGAATCAGAGACACCGGGATTACCAAAAAAAAAAAAAAAAAACTCCTTGGCTTCAACCTCCGGTACTGACAGTTCATGACACCGGTAGCTTCCACTTACCCCTTGGTCATCGGGAGTTTTCCATTTCCTACCCTTCTTGGTAGAGGCCTCCGGTATCATGACGACCATCACCGGTACTTGTCTATCCTTCCGGGACCTCCTTGGATCCTCGGAGACATCAAACAAAAAAAAAAAAAGGTTTTCTTGGACAAATGGATCGGGACACGGGGCATATCGTTTTGCACAGCTGAACGTCTTACTGATTTAAAACACCAACTCACTGTCATCCTAGCGCACAGGAAGCGGCATGCTCACCATCTTATTAAGAAATCTCCAAATTGAGATAAGTGCCCTTCTATATATACTATCTCTGTTGTTTTGAATCATTTAAGCATGTTGACAGCAGTACATATTTATTTATAGGTCTCAGAGACCACATGCTTATCCACTTAGTCCTTTAGCAAACTTCTACATGACAGCTATGTTATGGGTACACATGTCACGCATAACCCCGCACACGTTTACACTTGCACAAAATGTCGCACACCAGCCGTGCACATGGGTAATCAGTTCCTTTTACACCACATATTTGTAGGGAAACAATCAGTCAAAGCACATTTGCACACGTCTCCAACTTATGCTGTATGGCACAATTCATAAATATCAAGTATATATCTTATCATTATACACTTGAATATGATACACGGTACTGGCGGAGCACATCAATATAGTAGGCCTCATCAAAAAGCCCGCGGATCAAGTGGGCCGATGGAGGCCCGCCGGCCCTAAGGGCTAAAAGCCTGGCCCAGCCAGTTAAAAAGCCCGCAAAAGCTCGCCTCAGTGGGTAGTGGTCCTGCCCGCAAAAACCCGGCCGGCCCGTAAAAGCCAGTAAAATATTTTATATATATATATATGTGTGTGTGTGTGTGTAGATATGTGTGTGTGTGTTTATAAATATATATATATATATAGACACATATATATATATATATTTGTGTGAGTGTTTATATATATATAGATATAGATATATATATATATATATATGTGTGTGTGTGTGTGTGTTTTTATAAATATATATACACACACACACATATAGATATATTTGTGTGTGTGTTTATATATATATATATATTTATATATATATATATATATGTGTGTGTGTGTGTGTGTGTGTGTGTGTCGGTGTGTGTTTATAAACATATATATGGAAGGTTGTAGAATCAGTGAGAAAAAATGGCTACTTGGCCCTTCTGTTACTATTTTCTTCTCCTTGAGCTTGCTATTCTTTTTTGTAATATGTGAAGCTTCCAAATGTATATATATAGAAAAAATATATATGCATTACCGCATAATAAATATATATATATATATATAGATATACGTGTGTGTGTGTGTGTTTATATATATATGTTTATATATATATATATACAGATCCTATCCAGAGCGAGGCATCGCTCTGAAATTTCAAAGCGAGGTTAGGGTTTACGGTCACTTTTCGGTCGCATATCCACATCTCAACCGTTCAGTTTTTAGGTACTAATGTATAGATCCTCTCTGCAAAATTTCAACGAAATTGATGGTCTTTAAGGTATCTAACTCGCTTAAACCAATGGACGAACTGAATCTGTCCAACCTGAACCGTACTAGCTTTAAGGCAGTTATCAATGCCTTAACGACCATCAATTTGGCTGAAATTTTG
>BDJD01010086.1:38755-50446 GCA_002564525.1 Rosa multiflora
TCCATAGGTTAAATCTCCATAAGGAATTTCATTACCATAAGTTTGTTTTAACTTTTGTCTAATTTTTTCAGCAAAAAGATTTGGTAATCCTGATATGAATTTTTCTTTCCATACAGGTTGGTTTGAGTCAGTTCTAAGCATGACTTTTGAGAGGAAAACATCTTTGTACCAACGAAAATCTTGAAGCTTTTTACATCTTAGATTTGTAAGGGTTTCGGCCATTCTATCTTTGATTGCTTTGTGATCACCTATAAAGTGAGTCATGATGGAGTAACAAAGCGTTGCTACTACATCGGTTACAGGCAGATTTTGCTGGTCAACAATCATTGCACCAGTTGTTTGTTCTATTTTGACACTGCTTAAAATTTGATTGCGTTGATCAGATGTGAGATAGTTATCCCACCATCCTTTCAATTGGCCAGTAAATCCTGCTACGAGGATGTTACCGATTTCTCTATCTGTTTTTGTATTTTTGTAAACATTGCTAACCATTAACATTTCATTGATATGTTGGATGATTCTGTATTCACTCATGCCGTCGATGTTCCATTCGTACAAAGTACCAGCAGAATATCCAGCATGTTTTTCAAGTTTTGCTTCTTCAAATTGCAAATCTATTGGGGTTGGTCTTGGATAATAATTTCTTGAAGGGGGAAATTTTAGTTTTTCTATTTTGAAGTTTTCTTCAATTTGACTGACGTCAGAGTCACTATCTGAATCTTCTCTTAGGTCAGAAAGGGTATTGATTCTTAAAGAGTTTGAACTAGTGGGTTCACTCAGATTTAATCTTTTTAAATGTTGTTCAATTTCTTCTAGTAGTTGACTATCATTCTTTAAAGACCAGAGACGTATCCCAGGGTACAGGTGCTAAGCTGGATTTGGGGCTTAGGCTAAGCTAAACTGGAATTGAGGGGCTTAATCTAGATTTGGAATGAGAAATTTGGCCACTTGATTTGTCTTGGTTGTGGGTGATTGTGATTGAATCGCTTCCTTTTGTCTATCTAGCGCATTTTGTATTTTGTATGGAGAAGCAATAATTGTTTCTTTTCTTACTGGAATTTTTATTTCTTCCATTGGTGGTCTCTTAGCTTCTAGGGTTTTCCTATCTGCTAGAGTCCAAGTCTTTGTGACTTTGTTTGTTACATTAATTTTCTTGTTAGAATTATTTTCAGTTTTGGACAAGTCAAAGTACCAATCAAAGAAATAAATATTTAATTTGTGTTTGTTCATAAAAGTATAGTATTCTTCTTGAATTTGGTCTCTTTCTTGTTTGTCAAAGATTGCAAAGAAGGCTTTATGTTTGGAACTATTGTTGTCAGAATAAAAGTCTTTCCTTAGGTACTCTTTGTCAATTTCAAAGGGTTTTAATATTGTAAAAATTTGAGGATCTCTAATTTCTTCTGCAACCATTGAGGATTGGGTTGGCGAAGCTTGTCTAGTTTCTTGTTCTTCTACTGTATAAAAGGGTTTTGGTATTGTAGAGGATTCATCTAAATTTCTTAAATTAAGGTTTCTGCGATTTCTTTCATTTTCATGTGGAATTGGGATTGATCGGGTAGATCTATTTGAGCTTGAAAATTGTCTGCAGAGCAGATTATTTCCTGAACTACTTGATGCAAAGCGTATATTTACACTTCCATCAGAATTTTGGGATATATAATCTACTTGATGGCTTTCTATGGGTTTTGGAGGAACTGCCTCATCAAGTTTCCACTAAGAGGGTAGCTCTATGTCGGTCCACTTTATCATTTTGGGGATGACAATATTTGACTTTCTCATATCTGTTTCTAATAAAAGAGTTTGGCCTTTGGGATCTGTAGATTTTGCCTTTGCACTTAACAGAGTATTCATTACTCTGTAGTGAATTCGGTAAATGACAGCCAAGGGTTGTTCACTTGGAGACATGTCATAACCATGTGTTTTGACATTTAAGGTTAAAGCTTTTAAAAGTCCTGGATCATTAAGTGACACAAGAAAGTTTGGAAAACATTCAAAGTGAATGGGTCCATTGCATAGACTTGATTCAACTAGTCCTAAAATTGAGTCTTCAAAGTTTCTGTGTCTACAATCACGTAGAGCAACAAAAACAGAGGCTTTGAGACCATTTCTGGTCAAGGGTTGAATTCCTACTTGTACTGCACCTATATGCAGATACTTGTAGTCTTTCTTTTTGTGTTCTGCTAAAGCTTTTTGAGTAAACATTTGAATGATTTGATGGTCAGAACCTACTTCAATAGTTTGTTCTTGTGTCTTAATTGAATAAAGAGTTTTGAAGTCAAAGGTTCCTATTTTGTATATTTCATTGTAGCTTTTCTTGGGTAATTTCCAGTTTCCTACAATTTCAGTTAAGCTATGAGAAGCCCACTCCTCACAGTTCAGCATAGTATCTGAAATACTACTCGATTCAGAAGTCATCGGGATTTAAGAGATTTTAGAGGGAGATTGACTTAATTCTTAGGCTGAGGTCTTTGATGGGGCACCCAAGCTTACCAACGGTTTCACTGCGCCTTTCTGCGACTTACTACCGGGAACACAAGTTGCTACTTCCTCAAAGGACAACCTCCTAAGGTTTGGGTCTCTCTCTCACTAACTTCCCTCTCGGCCTTTTGGCTCTGATACCAGAGGCGTATCCCAGGGTACAGGTATTTAAACAACAACAACAACAACAACAGAACAACAACCACAACAATAATAATAATAAGAACAACAACAACTATTGAGAAATCATGTTCGCTTTAGAACTCATTACCTTTTATGTTTGTTTTTAGTATAAAACTTATTCTTTTAGTGACTAATCGCTTGCATACTTGTGACACGTTAAAATGATATGTTTAGTTGACGAGGCATGTTATTCAAATTTTTTAATTTCAAAGTTTGAAATAAGATACATGTATTATTAAAGTGGTGTTATCTTTGACAAAATGTGAATGATTATCAACCGTTGATATAACGTTAAAGATACTCTCAAAAGAAAACTCAGACAAACTTGTGTTTGTGACAAAGTTGTTGAACCCCCGTTGGTACGCAGAGAGTTGACTGAACTAGGAAACCCAGTTTATGGGTTGAACCAAATTGTAAGGCAACAACTGCGTACGTCTAACATATAGGCATTTTTTATTCCTAGAGTTTACTTTGAATCTGTCCAAGTCAATCAAGTCGGTACACCGCTGGTCCTACCTAATATAACTTAATACTCCAAAAGCCATAGAGATGACCCAGTCTTATTTCTCTTTTTATTATCTTTTGATGTTTTCGTCTTTAGTGCAATGACTCAGTCATATTGCAAATAGCATTTTGCAATTTGCATATCATCAGCATATGCGTTCTCATTAGTCGGCATCAAAATCACAAGTCTACATATGTTAGAGTAAACAACTAATAACTCCAGAATTTGACTAAAATTTGAGTCATTTTACATTTTGGTTCCTAACATTCTAAAACTATCACATTAGTACCTCAAAATTAATTCCCGATATACTTTTAGTATCGTCTGTTAATAACACCGTTAACTCCTCTATTTTTTTAAGGTATTTTCGTCTTTGCCTCTCTCTTTTTCCCTGCCACAAAACTCAATATTTTCTTGATCAAAATAATTAGTCACCGGTCACTAACTAAAAATAAGAAAAATAGAAAGCATAAATAGTAGTAATATATGAAAAATGAGAAATAATTATGATAATAACTAATTAACTAACATGAGAGAAGGAAAGACAAAAATGCCCTTAACAAAAAAGAAGAGTTAACGATGTTATTGATTGAGGGTATCAAAAGTATATCAGGAATTAATTTTGAGATATCAATATCCCTAATAGTTTTATAATGTTGGAAACCAAAGTATCGAATCACCTAAACTTCAGGGAGTGTTTGTGACAGTGGCGGACCCAGCATTTTTTTACTATAGGGGCGTAGAAATAATAGATAAATTTTTTTTTTTGGGGCGTAGTGGAACATGGGAATTTGGGTTAATAAGTGGTCATCAGGTCATGTTGGGGCTATTATGCTTTTATGTCTCTTTCAGCATTAAATATTTCTGTTTTTTTCTTTATTTAATTACACATTCTCTTGGTTGGCTCACGTTTCACTCCAATTCATGACCACTTTATCAATTATAATATGTATATAATTGTTAAAGTATTAGATTAAGTGGGAGCATGTATGATAAAGAGAAGACAAAATCTTATATTATATCAATTAAATACATAATCAAACAAAATTTGAGTGGGCGCGTCAGCCCCCACCTCGGTCCACCAGTGGTTTGTGATAAAAACTTTAAAGAGGTTATAAATGCGGTGGCAATCTGAATGGATATTCAAGTCAAGCTCGCATTGCAGCCATTTTTGTTGAAGTCGTCATATTTAATTTGCTTTGGCCACTTACATATTTTTCATGGTAGATTACTAGATTTGACCTATTTTGGTTCCATATATCAACCTATATATAACCAATCTTATTGGTAGCAAGGAATTAGACCTTGTGATCTCCTGTCTACTATGGCTTCACAAGCCAAGCAAAAGGAGCAGCCTCACTTTGTCTTAGTGCCACTTATGGCACAAGGGCATATGATTCCCATGATAGACATGGCTAGGCTCTTCGCAGAGCGTGGTGTGATAGTTAGCTTGGTCACCACTCCATACAATGCCTCAAGATTTGAGTCATGCATTTCTCGAGCAAGAGATCAATCCGGACTTCCAATATCCATTGTGAAAATCCCATTTCCGTGCCAAGAAGTGGGACTTCCAATGGGGAGTGAGAGTCTTGACACCTTACCATCTCGAAATCTGCTGAGGAAGTTCTTTAAGGCTCTGAGCATGCTGCAAGAACCACTAGAAAAGTACCTTGAAGACCAGAAGCTTCAGCCATGGTGCATAATCTCGGACAAGGCCCTCTCGTGGACTTCAAAAACAGCTCAGAAGTTCAATATTCCAAGGATTGTTTTCCATGGAATGTGCTGCTTCTCACTTCTGAGCTCTCACAATATCAAACTCTATAATGCACACAATTCTGTTACTTCTGATTCTGAACCTTTTGTGGTGCCAGGGCTGCCCCAGAGGATTGAGATCACTAAGGCTCAGCTACCAGGAGCATTTGTCACGCAACCGGATTTGGATGACTTCCGGGACAAGAATCAAGAGGCTGAAGCGAAATCGTTTGGGGTGGTGGTGAATAGCTTTAATGCACTTGAACATGGGTGTGCTGAGGAGTTGGAGAAGGTGTTTGATAAAAAGGTTTGGTGCATTGGACCAGTTTCCTTATGCTACAAGAGCAATTCAGAAAAGTTTTCTAGAGGTAACAAATCCTCAATTGATGAGAGTCAATGCTTGCAATGGCTTGAATCAATGCAACCAAGGTCTGTCATCTACGTTTGTCTTGGTAGCCTTTGTAGATTAGTCTCATCACAACTTATAGAGCTTGGACTAGGCTTAGAAGCCTCAGGAAAACCCTTTATCTGGGTAATCAAAACATGTGGGAAGTATGAAGAATTGGAGAAGTGGTTAGTGGAGGAGAGGTTTGAGGAAAGGATCAAAGGAAGAGGCCTTTTGATCAAGGGTTGGGCTCCCCAAGTTCTTATTCTCTCAAATCCAGCAATTGGAGGGTTCTTAACTCATTGTGGTTGGAACTCAAGCATAGAAGGGGCATGTTCTGGTGTGCCAATGATCACATGGCCTCTATTCGCTGAGCAATTCCTTAACGAAAAATTGATCATAGAGGTTTTAAAGATCGGTGTTCGGGTTGGTGTGGAGATTCCTGTTAGATGGGGGGATGAAGAGAAAGTTGGAGTGTTGGTGAAGAAAGATGGGGTGAACAAGGCAATACAAACACTAATGGATGGAGGTGAAGAAGGAGAAAAAAGAAGAAAGAGAGCAACAGAAATTGGAGAGAAGGGAAGAAGAGCCATGGAACAAGGAGGTTCATCGCACTCAAGCATGTCTTCTTTGATTCAAGATGTTAGGCAATTACATGAAGCCACTCGAAACAAAGGTCAGAAGCTTTAACTTGAGCATAAAACAAAATCAATGTTCCTGCATGTGAAACTTTGTTGCAGATTCAGTTTGAACATATATGGATACAAGCAAGAGTCGCCTGTAACGGTTTCAATATATTGTACATATTAATTAGTTTCCTCTACTTTAACACAATATCAAGTTCATATCAACAATAGTAGTGCTTTAACACAATATCTTGTTGATATGAACTTCATTTCACTAAACAATTTGTGGTATATATCATATGAATAACAAGTACTGTGTTTCTTAATCCTTTTACTTTTTCCTCATTATATTTATGTTGGTCTTGTATATAATAGTCAATTGCAACCACTAGTCAGTAGTGAGTACCCATGCATGTTAAAGATTCTCACGTCCTTAATTCAAAAGTCAAGACAATCTACAAAATTTAAAATCAATTAATAAGGCATTGTGATGAAATCATATAGTTAATTTCAATGTTTGCAGTAGATCACATGCAGCTACCAAATACACATTCATACATTGGGAGTGAACAGACAATAATAAATAAGTTAATACGTACATAATGTGCTAGAGAATAGGAAGATTACAAGATATCCTAGTAGCTAAGAAGCATTTTTCTTTTTCTTTCGGACAATACATGTACGTTACGAGAATGTCAATCAAATATCAGTATATAACAAGCAGTAGATGACAACATGATCACATGCAGCTACCAAATACACATCCATACATTGAGAGTGCACAGACAACAATATATAAGTTAACACATAATGTGCTAGAGATTCCAAGATATCCTCACAATAAAAATGTTATAGTAATCCTAGAGCTGAGAACAGTTTTTCCTTTTTCTTTCGGACAATACATGTATGTTACGAGAATATCAATCAAATATCAGTATGCGTCACGCCTGGGAGAGGGAACATTACACATACTAGTAAGTAAACTGATAATTGTGCATATGGTAATCTTCATGAAGAATGAAGAGCGGAGTATATAAAAGCCATTCATCCCCATCAATGTAGGAAACATCCAAAAAGGGTGCTGCTTGAGATTCGTTGAGCTACTTTGAATATGAGACCCTATTTGTATTATTTGCTCCTGGTCCTATGCACTCGTACTCCCCATAAAACATTTTCCTGCATTCAAATAGTTATGTAATTCCCTTAGTAAGAGTGTAAAACAAAAAATGAGCAATTGAATTTTGGTCAAATTACAAAAAATGGTCCTTGGAGTTTCCAGTTGGATTCCAATAAGAACCCTGTACTTTTTGGCTGCATCAATTTTGCCCATGTGATTGCTGACATTGTACTTCAAGAACAAACACTAAATGATTTTTGTGAATTTGGTGGACGGAAAGAGAGCATGTTTTGCACAAGTTTTGTCCATGTGCTTGCTTCATTTTCACTAGAGATTAAATTCATCAGCAACACATTCTCCTTTGGTCCACCAACCCGACAAAATTAGTGTCTTGTCCACAAACTGCACCAATCAGACAGCTACAGATGAAAAATTGAAATTGCGACTTTCAGAACGAGGGGAGAAACCACATACTGATCTCTAGTAGGGTCACTCCAATCATTCCAACCATCGGAAGCAACAACATCAAACATGTACGTTTTGGAGAATTCATGAAAGCTTTCGAAGAAAAAAAATATACAACAGAAAATGCATTCAAACTATTATTTAGTGAATTATATAAGAACAAAACTATGTGTAAACACGGAAATCTGAAAACAAACAAAATGCAGACACGTGTACAAAAATAATAATTTCAAAATATACAACAGAAAATGCATTATATAAGAACAAAACTATGTGTAAACACGGAAATCTGAAAACAAACAAAATGCAGACACGTGTACAAAAATAATAATTTTATTAATTTAAGCGCAGGTTACAATCTTTGGTAATCCTGTGATTCGATCTCCGACGATGAATTTCACTCAAGGGCTTGATGCTTGATCTTGAGTTAGACGATGGTCACGAGAGTCGACACATGACGAATGTTTTGACTTGAAGTTGGTGAGGAACCGGCTATTTGGCAGCTTGAGGGTTCTTCACACGTGCTTGGGAGGCTTCAGGAATTTTGAGAGTATTTCGTTCTCTTTTCTGGCTGAAGACCTTCTCTTGATTTGAGAGGGGGTATTTATAGTATCGGCGTCTCGATGACATAGCATTAATCACATTCCGTAATTGTGTAATTAAATCAATCAGTTTTAATTGATTGATTTAATTATCTTTTATTTAAGGAATATGTCAATCAATTTCGATTTGATTTGATGCCCGACTTCAATCAGAATTAAACAATCTAATCTGATTGATATTTGAATTTAATACTTGATTTCAATCAGAATTAAACAATTTAATCTGATTGATATTTGTATTTGATACTTGATTCCAATCAGAATCAAACAATTTAATCTGATCGATATTTGTATTTAATACTTGATTTTCGTCAAGATCAATCAGTAGAATTAAACAATCTAATCTGATTGATATTTGAATTTAATACTTGATTTCAATCAGAATTAAACAATTTAATCTGATTGATATTTGTATTTAATACTTGATTCCAATCAGAATCAAACAATTTAATCTGATCGATATTTGTATTTAATACTTGATTTTCGTCAAGATCAATCAGTTTAATACGATTGATCCGCTTTAAATGCTTAACTCATCAGCGATAAATTGAAGCTTCCACAATTGATGCTTCCACGTCATTCAATCAACGGTTCACTCGTGTTTTGACATGTGTCATCCTCGAAGCTCACATAATGTAGGTGACATATGAGCCGCGTGTGCCTTTTGTAGGACTCATGTGCCAACTAAGCTTGTTTAGTCAAAATTTCAAAGATTGATCGATTTATTTAATGAATTTTATTTTCATTAAATTTCTTGTGTCTACACTATGATGAGGTAGGAAAAAAATTAGATAATGGTTTTCTCATTAGTATAACAAGATCATGAAACGAGGAATAGAGAGCCATAGTGTAAACTAATTAAACCAAATAAGCGTGTGAAGCGGCAAATAAGATAAAGCTAAATATAAACAATAAAATGAGCAAATTTATTTTGCAACCTAGCTGAAATGGTAGCAACCATAAAACATGAAACATTAAGCTTGAAAACAATTATGGTAATTTTTTTAATTAGTTACCAAGCTATGACTGTTTTTAAATATTTATTTCACGTTTTCTTTGTTTGGTAAACAAACAATTATGAGAGCATTGAAACTCATCTTTAATGCTCAAAACATTCCATTTAAAAGTAAAGTTAAGTTAGGTACTTAAAAGAGGCTATCTATTAACTAATAGAAAAACTCATTTTGTTAACTCATTCTTATAATGAGTTGGGAATTGCCCCCCCCCCCATCATTAATTTCATATAATGGCCCCCAAATATAATATCAGAGTAAATTTGGGAATGAGAATGGGTTCATCCCAATATAGAATTTTCTTAAATTAATTGTCATTTATAATTTTGTATGGTAATTAAGAGCGAAATATGCGGCTGCCTTCATTCCTTTATTTTCTTCTATAAATTGAGTATGTTTGCTTCTATTGAGTCTCTTCTTTTATAATCTTACCAAATTGTTTAATCTAACTACTATGGATCAATCAACTTTTATACAACGGAATAGACTACATATATTCTCTTAACTATGTTACAACCTTTGCGATTGACGAAGAAAATAAAGAGTTATTGCTCTAATCAGAATTCTTCATAGTTGAATTGATAGAGATAAAAAGAAGAAGAAGATGATGATGATGATGATGATGGATGATGATAATAATAATAATAATAAAAATAAATAGTAGTAGTAGTGGTTGTTGTTGTTGTTATAATAATAATAATAATTATTATTATTATTATTATTATTATTATTATTATTATTATTATTATTACTACTACTACTACAACAACAACAACAACTATTGAGAAATCATGTTTGCTTTAGAACTCGTTACCTTTTATGTTTGTTTTTAGTATAAAACTTATTCTTTTAGTGACTAATCGCTTGCATACTTGTGACACGTTAAAATGATATGTTTAGTCGACGAGGCATGTTATTGTTTAGTTGACGAGGCATGTTATTCAAATTTCTTAATTTCAAAGTTTGAAATAAGATACATGTATTATTAAAGTGGGTGTTATCTTTGACTAAATGTGAATGATTATCAACCGTTGATATGACGTTAAAGATACGCTCAAAAGCAAACTCAGACAAACTTGTGTTTGTGACAAAGTTGTTGAACCCCCGTTGGTACGTAGATAGTTGACTGAACTAGGAAACCCAGTTTATGGGTTGAACCAAATTGTAAGGCAACAACTGCGTACGTCTAACATATAGGCATTTTTTATTCGTAGAGTTTACTTTGAATCTGTCCAAGTTAATCACGTCGGTAAACCGCTGGTCCTACCTAATATAACTTAATACTCCAAAAGCCATAGAGATGACCCGGTCTTATTTCTCTTTTTATTATCTTTTGATTTTTTTTCGGCTGTAGTGCAATGACTCGATCATATTGCAAATAGCATTTTGCAATTTGCATATCATCAGCATATGCGTTCTCATTAGTCGGCATCAAAATCACAAGTCTATATATGTTAGAGTAAACGACTAATAACTCTAGAATTTGACTAACAATGTATTTCAAGTTATAGCACTGCCGATTTATGAGCAAATTATAACCTAACAATCGGTTGAGATGCTAGAAGCTCATTCAAACTAGAAATATTCCCTTCTAAGCTCGCCCTAGCTTCTCTTATTCATAGTGAACCATGTATAAAATCACTGAAGTCAACAGTTTTGTACTTATATGGCCCCCCTAATTTACTATAAAAATTGTCTTTCATCCGTTTTTCTTTTTATTTAATTCATGTTTCTTACTTTCCAAGCATCTACTCGGCCAACCTTTTGCTATTCACTGTGGTGGCTTTTGAATGAATCACTGTCCCATGCAACCTCATGCTTTTTTTTTTGTCAAAAAAATACCTCATGCTTTTTCATATTTTATTATTATAAGTGATTAAATAGTCATCAGAAAGCAAAAAGGAGTCACCCTATTTCGACTTCGACACATCGTCTTCTAGGTCCCAAAAAAAAAAAAGATTATTGTATTTTTTTTCCGGCCCCTCCAAGATTCGGCTCCTAGTTCCGCCACTGCTTATTCATCAACAACTCTCAAGATAATTGGGAAAATGCTTGAGACACCAAATATTTATACCAAAATTGAGTGCCAAATGATGTGGCATACAACACTTCATCAATATCATTCCATAAATTTCAATGACATGGATTTATTTATTTTCAATCTAAAAACAGAATGTTTTTTAGAAAATATTTTGTATATTATCAAAGCCCTAATGTTTTACAAAAATCAAAGCAATTACAAATATAATTACACTGCTTCTCGTGAAGAGCAGCCAATGTTATTCGTTAATTGGCTTCATCTTGCTTAAATGGGGAAAAGGATGAAGAATAAAACAGATAGAGAGACCAATATTGATTATTTGAAGTCTATTATCCATCAGCATTCTCAATTTATGGACAAGCTAGATAATCTCATCCCTGCTCAGTTCTATTTATCCAATGACGACCGGAATAAACCATGGTTTCAAGGCCTCATTAACCTGCAAAAGCTTTAGGTAAGAAAGAAATAAAGAAAGACATTAAGAAAACTCGCAGAGATCGATTCAAAACTCAAACATCAAAGAC